>CAJUYH010006958.1:0-18756 GCA_910591685.1 Galerucella tenella
CCACAAGTTCGTGATAGACACAGATAACCTACCGGTCGGTTTATTCAAATGTTACATTTAACCTCACATTCATCTTTTTGATGACAGAACGTCAATAATTACATTGTTGTCAATTTTCAAATTCGTAATTTATCGCATGGCAATAACAATATTGTTATGGACATAATTGATAACCAATATTGCTACTGTAGTATAAGCAGAATACGATCCTAGACTAACATATTGTTATTGGTTATAAGATATAACAATATGGTTACTGTAACAAGCCTTATAGCAATGTTAATCAGAATCGACCTGAATATGTATAATTACAGGCAGGGCCTAGAGCTTTTCAAATAAAACCTATATATCTACCAATTCTAATAAATTGCATGCTTAATCAACTTAAAAACTATAGTTTGCACTATGGATACTACTCATTTTCCTTAAGATATTGAAATGATATTCTTGTTATTATAGAATTTTCTATAAATGTGTTGAGCTTATCTGTTCGTTTCAGCTGTATTCATGTATGTCCCAAGGAAACTGCTGTATTAGGAAAATCCGACGACAGTTGAATATTCTGTAGTAGGCTCTTCTGATCTATTGGAATCCCTGGTAGGAGCAAGGGCTATTGGAGCCACCCTAATTACCTCGTTAGGAACCTATTGTAGATAAGAGCTTCGGGATTAATGGTCTGAATTCTCTGGCTAGCTCTGACACTTTTAGTGAACAGATCGGTTCAATCATTTTTATGAAATCATAAGCATTATTTCCCTGATTTCTCAATATTTTATCTCATATCTCGTATACACTTTGGCTACAGACTTCCAGTCACCTGTTTTAAATTTGTCATCAGTTTGATTAATCATTGTAAATAGTGTCTGGAACCTTGCGATAAAAGTGTCTTTACACATCAACACCATGTTCCTATCCAATATAAATGTATGCTCCAATAGGACGGCAATTCCTCGGGTAAATAAAACACGTCCAAAGTTGCAAGAGTTATAAATGGTGTCCTCGGACAGTCTTTCAGCTTGCACAATTCTCTCAACTCTGTCTTCCCGGCTGCATTTAGTATCAGCGTGATGATGTTGAAATCCCCGAAGAATGCTCCCCACTTAAGGATCTCAGAAGGACAATCCGATTTGATTGGGCATTTAACCGTCTTCTTGACCCAGGCCTTAACGAATGCGTCTACTATGGTGAAAGTTTCAGTTGCATCTTTTTGAGTCTAACGATCAGATTCTTGAACATTAAAGTCGATTTCGCTGGAGACAGATTCACTTTGCCGAACCAAGTGTGGAAATTCCTGGTACTCTGTAAATTTTCAAATTTCAGTCCGACAAACCTCAGTGCTTCTCTCCTTTCTTTCCACAGTCTGACATTCCAGAATTTCTTTGACGGGTTCCCTCTCAGATACTTGATGAACTCATCTATTTCATCTGAGATCAAGGGAGAGTGCAGAGAATAATCAACGTTGGTCAGATATTCTACACCTTCATTTAATGTACTGAGAAGCTTTGACCCGATATCTGAGAATCCTGATATGTCGCTAGGGGAGTCAATAAAGCTTTCTCCTTCAAAGAATTCATCCATGGTTTGTTTATTTACGCAATACTAACATTAACTTGATCAAACAGATGAAAAGTAGAGTTCTCAAATTTCAGATCCAAAGTTCCACCAAAAAAATCTAAAAATATTGTATAATTTTTTTCACGAAAACTTATATCCTCCATATCTTTTGAGACGAATATCATATAATACATTTGACAGAACTTCTGACATTACTAATAATAGATCACAAAATATTAGAACTGACAATATTAACCAATATTATCCTAAAAAGTCATACTTTGCTAAGTGACACTTAAAATTTAAGTGGAAATTCGTTCGCGCCGTACCTCCCTTGACTAAGTGGGAGGTTCCATTTGACAACGACGGAATTCTCAAAATATTTTTTGAAAAAAAAGATCTTTTCAGGAATTAAGGGCAGTCGTATGATCCAGTTTGATCTATGCGTTTAATATTAGTTGGTGTCATCTTTGGTTTTGACGTTTTGATAAGTATTTTTCCTTCCGAGTCATTTTAGTAGTTTAAATATAAGCGGAGAAAAAAGATCTCGTGGAATAAATTTCACAACACGTGAAAAATCATTATTATTAGATATTATTAGCGAGTATAAAAATGTCATAAAAAATAAACAATTTCAATTTTTCCAAGAAAATTGAAAGCAGTTTCCTTCGTCATTCTAAATCTAAGAAAAAACGTCCAAGGATCGAATGTATTAAAATAATCGTTCCTTATATATAACTGTCTGGGTATGCCGTATTCAATTATATCAATTATTCCTAAATCGTTATCATCTTCTAACATTTCCATTTCGATAAGACAAATTACAAATACAAAGATCTACCATCTACCAAAGTACAATTTATTCAAATATAAACTGTCATAAATCAAATTAGTATTTCGAGGTTAAGTGGAACTTTGAGCCGTGGATATTCCGAGCTTAGTTAAGGTATCCTTAACGTTAAGGGTGCCTTTAAATACGGTGCGAGCGACTGAGTGACACTTAATGGATTTGAGTGACATTTAACGTTCAAGTGTAACCGGTGCGAATGGCCCTAAGAGACATAATATCAAAATTGCAAACAAACAACACCTCACAATCAAATAAGTTCTCAGTAAAATCAAAGAAAAAACACCGATAAATAAATTAACTCCCATAGTTTATGAAATTCCTTGCTTGAGGTGTGATAAAAAATACATTGGTCACACTAAAAGGACATTAACCAATCGAATTTCCTCACCCAAAAGCGATAGTAAATTGTATCCTTATAGATGTGCCCCCGCTGAGCACGCATTTTATTAAGGCCATTCAATTGATTATCAATCGGCCAAAGTATTAATCACTGAAAATAATTATCAAAAACGTCTATTTTTAAAAACCGCATTTATTTCACAAGAAGATAATTGCATTAATAAAAAAACTGACCCAAATAACCTTATTGTGATGTATGCCTATTGTAGAAGAAGGATGTAGGATGTAAGGTACGATCGCTGGTTTGATGAAAATGACAAATTGAAAATTTATCTCCTCTCTACATTTGGTAGTGACTAGATACTAGTGTGAACTATTAAAATACTAAATTTATAACAAAAGCTCCGAAGGACCAGTGACGGATGTAACGAAATTGTGGAGGTGAAAGATTTAAAATGAAAAAACCTTGTCTGTAAAAATATATTTATTATTTTAATGAATTAAACGAATGGAGCAGGCAGGAATTGCCACAAACTAACATTAAAACCACACGTGATGATAAGCGTTCACATGAAATGGTTCTTGGACTACAAAGTAAACTTTCAAATTATATACCTACAATGAGAAACTATACAATAATTAGCAATGTTCGAAATTGAATATATACAATATTCACACAGTTTAATATAAGTGAGTAGTTACAAATAAAATATCTTCAAACAAAAGGTAGAACAAATGGAACCGGCAACCCTGAAATAATTGGGGCTGATGGTGATATTGAAGTTGCACTTGATGTAGAACTTTGTCGCCAGTAATTTTCACTTTGGAGATAATTCAATTTTTATATATTAAATATAATGTACTCACAGTAATTGTAACACTGAATTTAGGATGAATTAGGTATTACTTTTCACTAATTGTAGCTATACAAAATACCTATTTTATCGGGTGTAAATTCGTTGAGAGTTGTGGTCTACACTTTCTACATATGGTCTAGTCGACGATTTTAGAGAAAAGAGCACTCGATGAGAGAGAACTACCCTTAAATAGTTAAATAACACATGGTGAGAATGATCGAAGATCGGCGATTGGGCAGGGCAGGCATTTGAAACTATTGTAGAAATTTTGTGAGTTTCTACACCTATCTCTTAGATTTTGAAAAAAAAATATTTGCAAAATTTAAATTTCAATCAAAATTAACTTCATTGGAATAGACCTTAATATCAGAGATAAAAATAAAATTTTTTGTTGAATGTCATATTGTTTTTTGAGTTTAATTTATGATGAACTTTTATGTCAATTTTTTCATATATTTTTATTATTATACCGACATCCTCGTTTAGATAATGTGAGTGAATTTATAAATTAATTTATTTTATAATTTGACCACATATCTTAATGATTCTTAGTCCTTGAAAATGAATATGTTATATTCGAAAGCTCGGAATATATTTTAAAAAGAGTACTCTCTGGTATTTTCTTGCCACATCCCCACATAAATCGTCTCCGTTACTGAGTTGGCAAATATTTCTAATAATTTATATACAAATGTGGGGTATTACCAAACCATCTTAATAACTTATGGTCAAACAGCAGTAAAAAAATTCTTCCCACCTTTTTACAGAACAATATCAAACATATAGAAAAAATTCTGATAGGTCAAGAAGAAGAGAATAATAGTTTAGTAAATAATTTTTTAAATAATGAATTTATATGTAATCAAAAAACAATATTTAGGCTTGAAAATGATATAATTGAAATGAAAAATCAAATAATTAGCATCACTAATTAATTCGTTTTTGAAAATTTTTCGAGTGGACAGCAAGTTATATATAATAAATTATTTTTCGAAATTAAAAATAAACAAAAAAAGAAACTTGATAATCTGATTAACAAAAAAATTAATTCGGTCCTTAAAACCTAAAATAATTGAATTAAAAATATTTCAGATACAGATATACCTAAGGATATTCTACAGTTTTTATCACTAGGCCCAAAATTTAGCATTGAGCCTATAATAACAAAAGATATTTCTATAAAAACTATGTTAGCTAATATTGTTTATATATCATCTTTCATACAAAACGAGCAAGAAAAAAATATCGTTATAGCTAAAACTACTAATGTTTTAACTAATCATATTCACGAACCCAAACAATCTTCTATATTCAGAGAACTACTTCATAAAACAAAACAAAATTTAAGAGAAAATCCAAATTTAATAGTCATACCATCTGACAAAGGGAATGTTATAGTTATAATGGAAAATCAACAATATTCAAAACTATCTAAAGAACTAATTGATAATAACACGTCATATAAAGAACTTACTAATGAACCAACTGCAAAAATAACTAGTATTTGTAACAATTTATTTAAAAAATTATTCAATAAAAAATAAATAGACATTACTAATAATAGATCACAAAATATTAGAACTGACAATATCAACCTCATGATGTATATGTCTTTACCATATATATAAAAACAGTCACACCTAAACTTTCAGGAATCTTTAATAGACATAATATCAAAATGTGTTCGACAGCCTCATCCTTTGTGAATGTTCGACACTCTCTCAATTTAGGTTCTCCGTATTCGGCGAGTACAGGCTAACACAAGCCAGCATGAGGGAGCTTACTTCCGGCGACGTTATCGCCTACTCAAACAAGTAGGCTGTTTGACGAGCCAGAAGGAAGTCTGAACCTCGGAAGGATGCACAATGGGCCAATTGTGGCCTAAGTGCTGTGGGGGTCAATATATTTTCTATATGTTTGATATTGTTCTGTAAAAAGGTGGGAAGAATGTTCTTTTTTCTACACTGTAGGAGAAAGCATCTTCTATTGTATTCTTTTTCGCTACCTTGAGTTTAATTTTAGACCATGATTTCAATTTTTTACGGCTGTTTGACCATAAGTTATCAAGATGATTTGGTAATACCCCATATTTGTATATAAATTATTAGAAATATTTGCCAACTCAGTAACGGAGACGATTTATGTGGGGATGTGGAAAGAAAATAACAGAGAGTACTCTTTTTGAAATATATTCCGAGCAGCACTATAATTCAATATGAAATAACGAACTACTTACGACAAAAAATTTACATCACTTAACTAAAAGAGTACATATATTCTGAACATAAAAAAGTAACATGTTTGGACACATAGTGAAAATAAAAACATATAACTAAAAAAAAAACTGAAATAAATCTTGGGAAATCTTCTGAATGGAAAATGCTAAATAAAAAAGAAAAGTTGTTACAAAACAATAATTATAACACATATACTCTTAGAAATAAAGAAAAATACATTCACAAAATGTTGCAACTTTTATGAACAAAACAATAATTGAAAATTGTAAACATTTCATACTCAACCAACATAGAATTTACCAACGCAATAATAGTATTTTGAAAACAAGACATATTTCCATAAAAATAATAATAATAATATACAAGGAAATATTGAACACTGTAAACACCCAAAGCTCTTAATAGTTGAAGGATGTACGTACTTACTACCAGTCTTGAGTAACTAGCCTCATGAAATTCACAATGTATTATAATATCACAGGTTCACTTGTACACTATCTATTTGCAAATAAAATAAATTTTCCATTAAAAGTATATACTGTGAAAACAGGGAAAACTTCTATGAAACTAATAATATAAGAACTCGGAGACTCATTTTTCAGTCAACAACATTATTGTTAATCCAATGCAGTCTTATAATAGGAATTGACATAATTAATAGGAATTATATTTTTCCGCAAACGTCAAGAAAAGTAGACATTATTAACGTCAATTCATGATGTTGAAGTATGATTTCACAGATGCCACTTTTTTGTACGGCCGTGAGCGGACAAAAAAGTACTTTTCGTGCAACCGGACGCAAAACAAGCATTTTGCAGCCGCAACAGAGGCCGCAAAATGATATTTTGCGGCCGTTACCCAGAGAATGATATTTTGCGGCCGTTACCCAGAGTGACGGCCGACAAAAATTTTTACGGCCGTTCCCATAGTGACTGCCGGCAAACTGAACGCCACTACAGCATTTGACATTTCTGAAATATGACAATAACAATGTATTTCGAACCAAAAACTAACTGTCTTTTCTAAAGAGACATAATGTTTATTGAAATTATGTAATTTTCACGGTTGCACGAAAAATATTGTGTATACTATGGCCGCGAAATGTTTTCGCGACCTCGAGATTATCTTGCCTCGGCCGGAGCGGCCTCGGCGATAATCTCTCTCTGGGAACGCGAAAAAGCATTTTGCGGCCTTAGTATACAAATAACTATTTTTGTACGCTGACGGCCTTACAAAAAAGTAGAATTTTTAACAGGGAAAATAATTATTAGTTGAACTTTTAAACTTTATTAACGATAATAATTATTATTATTAAAATTACAGTTATTTAAGGTTGCACCGCACATATTTAATGCACTACCTGATTTATTCACTTCCAATTCAAGCGAATTTTGTGCAGAGTTGAAAGAGTTCATCGACAAAATTTCCTGTGACTCCTTACTTGTTGTTGCTTCTGTTACATCAATGTCGACATAATTTCGCTCATGAGAAGCTGCATTCAGGTACAGTGAAGAAGAATTCGACATCAAGATTTTTTCTGCAGTTTGTTTTTTATTGGACAAAGAGTCTTCAATGTATCCCTTTGTTTCAGGGATCTAGTAGCGGTGAGAGTGGACTTCCTGGGCAGGAATAGTACGAGGCATAGTTTAGTGGTATGCTCTGCTTACCTGCCCTATGATTCACCAGAGTTACCACCTACTGAGGAGTTCCGCAAGGCGGTGGGATACTGCATGGTCAGGAAACTGCCTCTTCTTATTGGCTGCGATGCCAATGCGCACCACACTATGTGGGGCAGCACAGGCGTCAATAGCAGGGGAGAGGCTTTGCTTGACTATCTAGGTACCACTGTCTTGCAACTACTCAACCGAGGGACGAAACCAACATTCCGAAATAGGATTCGGGCTGAAGTCCTGGATGTGACGCTTGCGTCAAGTAGCGTTGTAAGTATGGTAAGGGACTGGCATGTTAATGATGATCCGTCATTGTCGGATCACAGTTACATTTGTTTCAGTTACAGGGTTGCTGTTGAAAAACAATCAATCAAGTATAGGGACCCCAAGACTACCAACTGGGAACGGTATAAACTGGATCTCGCAAGGAGGCTTGGCGGTTTCCCTAGGAACTTTAGCAATAATGATGAGATCGATTGGGCCATAGCGGAGCTGGGCTCGATTATTGTCTCGTCATATGAAGAAAACTGCGTCGAAAAAACGAGGAAGGAGGGTAAGGGCCACAAATGGTGGAACAAGTCTTTGGATTCGCTACGGCAACATACCCGGCGCCTATTTAATAGGGCTAGGAAAACAAAGTCGGATCTGGATTGGGAGCAATACCGCCAGAAACGAAATGAGTACAAGAGTGCGGTCAGGTTGGCTCGAAGAGATGCCTGGCCTGGCCTTCTGTGAGGATATCGTCTCGGTACCTCAAATGTCAAGGCTGCGCCGGATCTTAACGAAATCACCGGACAGTGCTCTAGGCTGCATGGAAGCCGCACAGCGTGTTTTCACCGAAACCCCGGTGGATACCTTGCAGCATCTACTGGAGACACACTTCCCCGGTTGTGAGGGAATCGAGCGGGAGTGTCCTGACATGGGATATGTAGGTATACAGCGACCATGTAAAGAGGACTATCTTCTAGCAAAAGAAATAGTCACATACGAGCGGAGTACTTGGGCGATACGGTCATTCAGACCATATAAGTCTCCGGGGAAAGACCAAATCTTCCCGGCTTTGCTTCAACAAGGCTGGGAGGCCGTTGGCACAATTCTGGTGCATATCTTTCGGGCCTGTTTGGCACGCAGGTATGTCCCTGAACAGTGGAGGCAGGTGAAAGTCGTCTTCATACCCAAGCCGGGTCGTACCACATATACGGTGGCTAAATCCTTTAGACCCATTAGCCTAACATCCTTTGTGCTGAAAACACTGGAGAGGGTGGCTGATCGATACATAAAGGAAAAGGTTGGGCTTAGGTATCCTTTGCACAACAACCAACATGCTTTTAGGTGTGGCAAGTCAACTGAAAGTGCCTTACACCAACTGGTAACTCAGGTGGAGAAGGCGCTGGAAAATGGCATGATCGCCCTTGGAGCTTTCTTGGATATACAAGGGGCGTTTGACAGCATCCCTGTAGGATCCATGTGTAGGGCTGCGGCAAATCATGGAATAGAGCCAATGATCACTCACTGGCTTGGGGCCATGTTGTGCAACCGTACAGTAGAGATGGAAAGACCATGTGGCAAAAGTAATCGTCGCTAGGGGGTGTTCTTCCGCCCACATTGTGGAACATAGTCATTGACGAGCTAATAACCCTTTTAAACGGTGAGTGCTTTCTAACGATTGGGTATGCCGATGATATCGTTGTCCTTGTTGTTGGAAGGCACATTACCGTTCTCAGGGACCTCATGCAAAGGGCTCTGAATAGGGTACATGGGTGGTGTAACGAACACGTTAATCCTGCCAAGGCTGAGATAGTTGCTTTCACCAAAAAGAGAGGTATAAGACCTGAGGGTCTAAATCTTGATGGAGTACCACTGCCGGTGGTTGAACAGGTGAAGTATCTACGAGTGATCCTTGATAAATCACTGACATGGAAGGCTCATCTTGATAGTCGCCTAAGCAAGGTGACAAACACGTATTGGGCCTGTAGGAGAGCCATTGGTTCGAGGTGGGGACTGACCCCCAAAACGATCATATGGTTCTATAGAGTGATTATGCTGCCTATGCTCACATATGCGGCTCTGGTCTGGTGGCCGAGGGTAACCTTGGTCACGGCTAGATCGCAACTGGCACGCCTTCAAAGGGTGGTCAGTTTGGGGGCAACTGGCTGCATGAGAACTACACCAACTGTTGCGATGGAGGTGATCCTTGGTCTTCGGCCTCTTCACAATGTGATCGAGGCTGAGGCGGGGAGGGCTTTCCTGCGCTTGAAACGGCTGGGATACGTGCGAAGAGGGGAAGAGTGCAGGCACGTCAAGAAGCTCCGGCTCCTGGAAGATATTCCAGTTCTGGCTCGAGCGGCTGATGAATGCCTGCGTATGTACTACTTCGCTACCCCATACAGGGCCATGATACGGGATAGAGAGTCCTGGGAAAAAGAGAGGAATACACAGCTTAATGGGACCGTCTGGTACACAGATGGCTCATGCTCCGGTGATAGAGCAGGGGCTGGAATTTACTCCAGGAACCCAAGAACACAGGTTTGTGTACCATTGGGTGAGGGTGTATCTGCATATCAGGCCGAGATATATGCTATCTTGGAATGTGCGCAGATAAACCTAGACAGAGGTTATTTGGATCGACGCATAACCATATACTCCGACAGTCAGGCAGCAATTAAAGCCCTGAGTGGGTATACCAGCAACTCAGGACTTGCTAACGAATGTCAAGAACTACTAGCTTATCTTGCAAGGCGGAACGTGGTGCGGCTAGAATGGATTCCAGCCCACTCTGGTTTTGAAGGCAACGAGATAGCGGATGCACTGGCTGCGGAAGGGGCGGCAGCTCCTTTCTGCGGCCCGGGTCCGACCCTGGGCCTAACAAAACAAAGAATACGCAAGGAGACGAAGAAGTGGCTGAGGAATCAGCACCTCGCTCATTGGAATGCTCTGCAGGGTCCTAGACAATCCAAACTTCTACTGAAGGGATGGACTGATGGACACGCCAGGGCAGCCACTGAACTACCAAGGAGTAGGCTAAGGAAGATAGCAGGACTCTTAACAGGGCACTGCTGTATGAGGAAGCACCTCTACAATCTAGGAGTAGAGGAAAGTTCCCTATGTAGGGGTTGCGGCATGACTGATGAAACGTCAGTTCATGTTCTCTTAGAGTGTCCACACTGGGCTGTATTACGCAGGCGAATCTTCGGAGTCACTGTCATGGCTCCTGGAGACACAAGCAGGCATCCACTGAAAAAGGTTGTGGCCTTTATAGAAGGGCTCGGCTTCATGGATGACTAGGTAGCAGGATTGGCACAATGGGCCCGCCAGTGGCCTCAGTGTCGGAACCTTGGCTTGAGTTGTCCAGGACAAGGCTCGCCTGCACATTTAGTAGTAGTAGTAGTAAGAGTCTTCAATGTATCCTTCAGCGACAGTGCTCGACCTCCAACCTCCATGCCGTTTCAAACAAGTAATATCAGCTCCTCCATCCACAAGCAAAGTAGCTGAAATTCTTCTTAACGCATGGCCGGTGTAATCTTTCGAATTCGGTAGTTTTAAATAAGTTGCTACTGCTTTGGGTACGTTACTAATTGTATGAATTCCCATGACCATACGATAACATTTTCCCTTTTGAAATTTCAAAAAAAGCGTCGGCTTTCCATAGCTTGTGGACGTAAAGAAGTATATTTTCTGTAAAGATTTATATATCTTTCTCCAATAATTGTGAACGATCGTGGCTTTTTAGATTTACTATCAGGAATCTTTATATGAATAACTGATCCTAAATCTTTTATATCGTCTAATGTCATGTTCACCATTTCATCGCATCTACATGCTCCAGATACGCCCATTATTAGAACAACCTAAAAGTAGTATGTATTTAAAAACTTGATTGTATTTATGCAGGTTGGAATATTATAACTAACCTTAATTCCTAGATATTGCTCAAGTACTCACCAAAAATGCACAGTCCAATTGTTGCTTTAAATCACTTACAATATTTCTGACATTATAAAATATTATTGAACTGTCAAATTTGTTTTTGACTTGGCAATCACAAAACCAGTAACCACGGAAATGTAGTGCGCAGTTTTATAATTATTATTCTCTGAATTCATCAACTTCGTTGCAATCGTTTTGAATTTTTATTTTAATATTAATTAGTTCTATAGTCTAGATGCCGTTTGCGGAAAAAATAGCATGTTTCATTCGAAGCAAAAGCCCTTTTTGTGGCTCGTCTGAAACATTCAGACTCGCCACAAAAAGTTATACTTTTACTCCTAATAAAACAATATACTATTTTCTCGACTAACTCCATAATATCTTTTTTTTGTTCACAGTCAGAGGTTGTTTTTCTGAACATGCTTTTACAAAAAGTAGAGAGAAGTCTTCATATTTGTATCGCCTTGAACGATTTTGTACACAGACTTTCTTAAAATCATTATCTTCAAATGATGTTTTGTAGAAGAAAGTCAAGGAATGTTTCTTTTCAATACGTAGTTGTTTTATGTCATGCCATTTAACTTGATTATTGTCCTCATCAGTATTGAAGTTGTTGCCCCAAGTTTCCTGGAAGACTTCAAGTTCGTAGAATTCGTGTACGTTAGTTCCTTTAAAAGAGATGGCTTTCCTGTTTTTTTGGCAGTACGAATTAAAGTAGCATATTGCTGTGGACAATAAATAGGACCAGATCTCAAGTGTCTCTTTAGTTCTTTTTATGTTACACTATGGATGTTTTCCCC
Organism: Galerucella tenella; assembly: GCA_910591685.1. Classification (NCBI taxonomy): domain Eukaryota; kingdom Metazoa; phylum Arthropoda; class Insecta; order Coleoptera; family Chrysomelidae; genus Galerucella; species Galerucella tenella. The sequence continues at coordinate 12,235 of CAJUYH010006958.1, forward strand.
TGCATTTTGAGAATGTCCACGTATCAAAAATTCATGGTTTATAGAATTAACTCTCAATTTATTAACTGCATAAGCATAGACGGATAATAGGAATTGATTTTTTTGCCGTCCACAGCAATTATCGCTATAGAATATAATACTCGTATCAACGCCAGTATCAGGAGCACTATTTTCAAGTGCCATCTTAACGTATTTGAGGACACAACTTCCTATCTCAACTGCACCACGCTTGACTTCGGTTTCATCCCAGAAAAAAAACATACAACATTCTTTGCTTTTAAGTCACTCACAGTAAAGTTAAAACAGTTTTTTCTAGATTTATAGAAAAAAGAGAAACTTGGCCTTTGGGAACCTGCATGACTGCCTGCAGGTCGTATACGGCTATGATGACATCTTTTCTGCTTTTAGCAGCCTCCTTTTCCAATCTAGACAATTCTTTTTCTTTAAGGTGGTTGTTATAATTGTCACGGAGTTTTGCTTTGCCCTCATCATCAGCATTTTTGAAACTTTGAAACAGGAGTTAAATTATTTTGCTCTCGGAGTGTTTTGTAATCTCGTTACAAGTCTGCCAAACATTTATCACTTGAGATGAATTGTTTTGAAGTTTGAGCTTTTAGATAATGCGATTCTATTCTAGGAATAGAATTAATAAATTCAGTCACACTTTCTCTAGTCTATTTTGCGGTGATTAGCATGCTTCTCGCGTGCATCAGATTTGATAGAACCATTATCCATTTTCTTTGAAATGGCCGTCTTAATATATCTAACACAAATACCCAACGTAGCTTTGAAAAACTTTTTACATATTCTGATCCTGTTATTATCTTTCTCAAAATAGTAAGCTGAATTCAAAGCCCTCAATTTTTGAGAAGTGATGTACCTATTGATATAAATTAGGAAACCTCAAGATAGGTTAATGAACAAAATTGAACATGACAACTAAATAAACATGACAAAAATATCCTAACAACAATTTAAGACTAAGTGAAAGTATATACTACATTCTTCCCGCCTGAGTTAATGAATGTAATCCTCCAGTAATGCAGGAGGTCTTCTTGCTCTAGTAGGTCTACTGTTATCGTAATTCTGCACGGAAGGTATAGTATCAGTTTCGGGTATCTGATGGTCAACTAAACGATTAGGAGGTGTTACAGCAACGTCAACACTAGTCCGTGGATTTTGAATAACAGTGGACCTTTTTGGGAGTGGTTCATTCTAAGCTAATTTTTGTTCATCTTGAGTGGCCGGAGGAGAGTCCTCCTGAAACTTGTACAGTGTCATACTCTTGGAGAGGGGCTAGATGTCTCAAAGATACGGTGGTTTCTCTTCCATCAAATAAACGTACTGGAGCATATCGAGGATTCACATGAACAAGCTCTACTTTTTCAACTAAGGAATCATTCTTGCTTTTCCGATCAAAATATCTCATTAAAACGGGACCAGTACTCAGCCAGGTCGGAAGAGAGGTTCCGTTCATTGAGTGTCTTGGGTGGGTGAGCATTCTTTCGTGAGGTGTAGAATTAGTGGTTGTGCATAGTAATGATCGGATAGAGTGAAGAGCTTCAGGCAGTACTTGTTCCTATTGATTGATCTGAAGATTACGAGACTGAAGAGCCATTCTAATCGTTTTCCATATAATACCATTGTAGCGTTCGCACTGGCCATTTCCACGGGAATTGTATGGAGTAGTTCTGCTCGTAGCTGCTCCCAGATGTTGTAAAAAAGACCCAATTTCACGGGACATGAAGGAGGAACCTTGATTAGTATGTATATAAGAAGGTGTACCGAATAGAAAGAAGAGTTGTTTGAGATGCTTTATAACTTCAGTAGAAGTACTGGAACAAGGAAATGCAAACGGGACTCTGGAGAATTCGTCTACAACCGTAAGCATATAAGGTTTTCCAAAAGAAGTTGGAAGGGGGCCTTTGAAATCTATATTAAGTCTCTCGAAAGGTATAGTAGATTTGATGAGTGTACTTTGTGCTTTATAAAATTTGGGTTTTATTCCATTGCATATGCGGCAAAGACTTGTCATTTTGCGAACTTCTTCAAGTGAAAAAGGCAAATTCTTTGACCTGAGCCAGTACATACGGGTAATACCAGGATGACATAGTAATACATGAATTTCAGAGAGCTTAATTAGATTACTTGTGGAAGAATAAACCCGACTTAGGGCGTCAGCCCCTCGATTTAAAACACCAGGACGAAAGATAATATCATATTTTAAGGAAGCCAATTCTAGACGCCAGCGTAGGATTTTATCATTTTTAACCTTCCCATGCGCTTTGTTATCAAACATGAAAGATACGCTCCTTTCATTAGTAATCAACTGAAAATAGTAAGGCAATAATGTAATGTGTGTATCCTACTATGGATACTTGGTGCATTAGAAGTGTGGAAGGGCCTCTGACTAGGTGGTGTTGCCGGTCACTTGGTGTGTCATCTCACAGGAATAAAACAACTACTGGAATCATCGGGACATGTTCTCTTTATTACCTTACTTTACTATTATACATCAACTCACTTATTACTAGTATTAATTAGAATATTAATTTAAAAATGATTACGATGAATAGACTACATTTAGAATAATTTAGAATGAATCAGAATGCATAAGAATGAATGTTAAATACTTTCGTTTAATATATTTATACGACGAGTCAAGTTCACCGTTTGTAAACATAAACAATTCTGTTTACACACTCTGAACTTGACATCATACGTGAGAACTTTCTGTTTTCATATATGTAAACGATTCATGCTATATCGACATTAGACTCAAGGGAATTTATGTCTTTAATCATAATAATACCATAATGATAATTTAAATAATTAATAAATAATATTTCGGCCAAAAGGCATCACACCTTCCCCTTTTACAAAAAGACTAAATTCCGTTGAGCTTCCTTCCCCCAATAAATAAATTTACAATTATCCTAAAAATAGATGATTATTAAATAATCTCATTAACCTATGGTAACATATATTTATAATCTAATGTACGTCCAAAAATTGTTTACGATAACTTAACTGTTTGTCTTGTTTATTTATAATCACTTAATGTTTTTGTTTATGATAACTTAATTGTTTATCTTGTTTATTTATAATCACTTAATGTTTGTGGTGACCTATTCGTAATTGTTTGTAAACACAACCGCACTTCGATACCACTTTACATTTTTTTTAAATTCATTTTACAATAAGGATGGATTCTGTTTTTGTGTATTTCTTTTATCACACCTGATTCTAATTTGACTTTACAGTTAACCTCACTCACCTCTGTGACTGTAAATGGACCTATATATTGAGATTCAAATTTGGTTCTATTTTCCCTCTTTACTAAAACTGAATCCCCTATTTTAAAATCAACTGGATTAGCTACCTTACTATTTTGACTTTGTCTACTAAGTTTATACTTGGTTAAATATTTCTCTGCTCTCTGATGAGCTACCTGCAGTTTATATTTTAACTCATTCTGATATTCATCAATATTATAGCATGGCTCAATGTCGTTCGTGAGATTCTCGGGTAAGTTAGCACGTCTCCCGAACAATAATTCAAATGGCGTATAACCATGATAAGAGCTTGGAGTCGTATTATAACAATAAGCAAATAATTTGCACCATTCATCCCAGTCATCCTTACTTTCATTTATAAAATGTCTCACATACTCATTAAGCGTTCTATGTAATTTCTCACAACCTCCTATAGATTGATGATGATATGCTGTCGAATAGTTATGACTAATATTTAACATTTTGGTTAAAGCATTGAATATTTCATTTTTATATTCTGTGCCCAAATCTGTCCTAATCTGTTTCATCAGACCGTAATTTGGTATGAAATTTTCAAAAATTCCACGAGCTATCGTGTTCGCTTCTTTGTTTTTAACTGGAATTATTACTGCATATTTCGTTAATTCACATAACATTGTGATGCAATAACGGTTACCATTTTCACTTTGTGGAAAAGGACCGACCGTATCTATATATGTTATATCCCATGGTTTTGCTGCTGTATCCGTTAATACAAATTCTTCTTTGTGATTATTTTTCGCTTTATTGGCTTGGCACTTGTGACATTGCTTAATATATTTTCTCACATCTTTCTCCATGTTTTTCCATCTAAACTTCGCTCCTAATTTTTTCAATAGCCTGTTATTTCCTACATGACCTCCAAATAAAGGATCATTATGATAAGTTTCTAAAATCTGTTGCTTTTCTTTTTCTTCTTCCACCATCTTAGGTATATCGCAAATACATATTTGTACGTTTTTTAACGTATTGTTTCCTTTTTCCATAAACTCTTTTATAGTGCACTGTGTGAAAATAATATCATTCATATAAATTTTCATCCTTTTTATTCCATTTTTTACCGCTAGCTTATCAAGCTGAACTAACGTTTGACCTAAATCAAAGTTAATTATATCGGTATTAAATAAGGCTTGGCTAAATTTCATCCTGTTTTTGATCCGTATGTTCATCCTTAACGAAACACGGTTATTTTCAAATTGCAGAATTGGTAATTTATGCGCCTCTAAATTATTCAGTACTTTATATACTGCTGGCTTGCGAATATCTTTCTTTATTTCTGTGGAAACTATTTTATCTTCTCTTGTAGGCTGAGCTTTATTCTGACGAGTTTTTGACCTCGTTATTGCTAAAACGTGAGCATTGTCAATGTACAAGTCTTTTAATTCATTCACGGATATCCTTGAAATGCTGTCCGCATAATTTGAATTTCCTTTCAAATATTGTATTTCGAAGTTGTATTCTTCTAGGTCTAGTCTAATCCTTGTAAGTTTCGAAGTTGGTTCTGTCATCGAAAAAAGATGTGTTAACGGCTTATGATCCGTTTTCACAATAAAATGTGGAGAGCCATATAAATAGCACTTAAAATGATTAATTCCCCAATGGATAGCTAACAATTCTTTCATGATTATAGGTTTATTTAATTCGCTTTTCTTAAAACTTCGCGATGCATAAGCTATAGGTAGATCTATACCTTCGTATTCCTGGCTAAGTATTGCAGAACACGCAATATTTGAAGCATCTGTTGTCAATATAAATTTTTTATTGAAATCTGGATATTTCAGAATAGGCGGCTGAATTAATGCCGATTTTAGTATTTGGAATGATTTTTCGCAGTCTTCTGACCACTCGAATTTTACATTTTTCCTAGATAATTTATTGAGAGGTATGCATATTTCAGCGAAATTGGGAATGAAACGTCTGTAATAGTTACAGAATGCTACGAACCTTTTAGATTCTTCTGAATTTTTGGGAACTGGATACTGCTCAATGACTGAATATTTTGCCTTGTCGGGTAGAACCCCTTCACTAGACAAATTGTGTCCTAAATATGTTACTTCTCGTCTGAAGAATTGACATTTTTGTGGATTTAATTTAAGGTTGAATTTCCGACATGTGCTAAACACCCTTTCGAGATTACTTAAATGATGATTTTCTGACATCCCTATTACAACTATATCATCCATATAAAGAAATGCTTTTTCTGGAGTTAATCCTGAAAATGCTATAGACATCATCCTTGAAAAACTATTTGGACTTATATTTAAACCAAATGGTAATCTTGTATACTGAAAGGAACCTTTTTCTGTGCTAAAAGATGTATATTTCCTTGAAGACGGTTCTAAGGGAATTTGATGAAAACCTGACATAAGATCTATGACTGAAAACCATTTCGACCTCCCTAGCTGATCTAAGATCGAATCTATTCTAGGTAATGGAAATTTATCTGTGACTATTTTCTCATTTAATTGCCTGAAATCTATGCAAAGTCTCCAAGATTTCTCTCCATTGATTGCCTTTTTGGGAACAAGTAAAACTGGACTGTTATAATCTGAGATTGAAGATTCAATTATACCTTGATCTAATAACTTTTGGACCTGATCGTTAAGTTCTGAAGATTGAGAATGTGGCGTGCGATAATTTTTAATATATACTGGAGTATCATCCTTTACCAATAGCTTTTGCTCGTAAAAATTATTATGCGTTAAAATGTCATTTTTTAAAGCAAAAATATCTGAAAAATTCTCACAAAGATTTATTAGCTTATCCCTATCGTATTCTGGTACCTCTAAATTCAATGTTTTTCTTAATTCTTTCATCCTATTCTTACTTTCATTCGTCACAGCATATACATGAAATAAATTTAAATCCAATATTTTAATGTTATTTGTATTTATCGACTTGCTTTCATAATTTGTATTTAAAATTCTGACATAAGGATTAGTTTTTGATATAATAGATCTTGCTATAAATATTCCTGGTAATAATTCTTGTTGCTCGACAACTTTATCCTGTCTTAAATTTTTGAAACTTTCTACCAACCGATAGACTTCACATCTAGGCGGTATTGCTATAGTATCGTATTCAGGATTATCAAAAATTTCTAATGTTACTCTATTCCTGGATTTGCAATCTATGTATAATTTTAATTCTGAATAATCTAAAATACAATTATAATTTCTTATGAAATCCCTACCTAGAATTCCATTCG
>CAJUYH010006959.1:0-18755 GCA_910591685.1 Galerucella tenella
CCGAAATAATGAATTTATTCCATTTGGCTTTTACACACTGTATATATATATACAAGGACAGGAATATTGGGGAAGCGGCAAAATTGTAAAAAGAATACTCTTTACACTAATTTCCAAGCTTTCGGAATAATATCTTTATTTCCATTTTCAAGGTTAGTATTTGAGATTGTATTACAAAAGTTGTTTTATATGGTGAATACATCTAACAATAATTTTGATTTGAATTTTTTTAAAAAATAAATGTCTAAATGATGTCAAACAAAATCGTTTGCTTATAGAATAAGAACTATAGTATAAAATTATAACTATCCTATATCTAAAAATATCAAGATTGGTTAGATTATCTTCTTTTTTAAAATTTGTTTGATGTTTTTTATTAACCTCAAATGTTTGAAACAGACGAATTTGAAATTTAATGACACTCAGGCTCCCTATCAATAGACAAAAGGTAGTAATAAATATCACTCAAATTTTTATGATCACTTTTTTTATTAATGATATTTTGTTCTTGAGATATGTGAGCCATTTCCAAAAAAAGTCTTTTTTTAGTATTAGACTGTATATCTAAAATACTGACAGTCTAATACTAAAAAAAGACTTTTTTTTTTTTATTTACGTCGTCAAAATACAATATAAAGAAATAAAAGCCTTACATGGCTAGAAAAATAAAGAGTATATTAAGCAAACTCCCACAAATGATTAACAAAAAATTCAGCAAAGTTGAAGCTGCTGGCAAAACACAGAAGATGTGGATCGTGAATTTCTCTCTCAAAAGTTGCTATTAATTTCAAAAATAAGCCATAAAGTAGAGATAGCTACACGGGTAAAAGCATAGAAAATTTAAAAGTTAAACCTAAAGTATGGGGGGTTCGATTCGCCGCTGTGGTGAAATTTTTTTGTTTTCAGCTCTCTTTCACAATTTGAGCTTTTAATTAAATAAATAAATTTTTGAAACAAAAAACTTCCATAACTATCAATTTTTTTCCAAATCTATTATTTTTTATGAATGCTATTCGATAAAAAAGTTAGCTCGCGTTTGACAGTTTTGTACAGGAATCCCTATGTCGCGTCTTATAACTAACACAATGTAGATAAAGATACCATCACCAGACTTGGAAAGATGTATTTGTGGGATATTAATGGTTTCTCCAGTCCAGAATTATGATCTCAGAGCTTCTGGACGGATGATATATACCTTGTACTGATTAGGAGCAAATACGCCAAAACCGACCTATAAGTGACATTGTCCTTTCCAACTGCAAAATATGTAATTCAATATCCTTCATGACATGCAGACAGCGAACTGTGAATGGTCTTTGTTTTTTCGTTTTAAAAGACTGTAAGGCGTTATAATAGTACTATACTATTACCTTTGACATCTAAGTATACGTGAACAGATTTTCTTGAGAAGGCAAGAAAGCTTTCTTGGTGCAATCACTTGTTTTTGGCATATCATACAAAAATGTTAATTTAGTCGGATTATTTGTTTCTTGTTTTAGTGGTAATTATCTTACATATTCGTTGTGACATCTCTGAAACTTGAAAAATCAAATTATGGCAATAGTTTCGAGATCAAGACCCAACAAACTTTGATGCAATTCCCAATGTATGAATCAATTTTTTTATTAAATTAGAACGAATGTTGAGAAAATTAAAAGTACTTACATCTGAACTTATTTTTCAGTTAGGTTAGATTATTTACGATTTAGGTTTTCAAATCTGTTATTATTTTTTATGAAAGCTATTTGGTAAAAAAGTTAGCTCGCGTTTGACAGTTTTGTACAGGAATCCCTATGTCGCATTTTATAAATAACACAGCTTATATTAAAAATTATATTCCTTTTCTTTGAGTATAAACCGTAAATAATTTCACATCTCCATATACAGAGCATTTTATTGAAAACTATCCACCTCACATTATACTTAAGGCGTCGAAAAAAACATGTAAAATATCATAAAAAGGGGGACATATTTTTGCTTATATTATTATGTAGACGTCTTAACTTCAACCGTCTCCCCCCCTAGTCACCCCACCCAATTTTTTAAAGAAACACCTTATACATTTTGTTGGATTCTCCTCTACAATAGGATTACAAAAATGTGTAATACATAAGTGAATCACATTTGTAAGGCGTTATAATAGTATGATACTATTATCTTGACATCTATTGATAACACGCTTCACTTAATTGTTACGGGAAAATGTAATTAGGTAATAGTCAATAAGTTAGCAGTTAAGGATTATTCCTATTTACTAATAGTAACATTGCTCAAATTGACTTCCATTGGTCTCCATTCAATGATAAAATGGAACCTCAAATGAGTTTCGAACATTATGTGTCAGTTTCTGGGCTATTTTTGTCGCATTCTTGAATAATTCGCTGACTTAAATCATCTATAGATGCTGGCTGAGTGGCATAAATGTTGGTTTTCATATATCTCCATAAAAAATCTTAGTGGGTTAAATCGGGTGTTTTAGGTGGTCGTTCCAGCATTGGGTATCGTTTACTTAAAAACCGTCTTATATCGAGAGCTTGGAAGTATCCCATCTTGATGAAACGCTAGCAAAGCTTCTGACATGGTAGGTGTATGATTTTCTAGAGTATTCGTGTTATTTCGGGATCAAATAAGCTTCTTTGAGTAATTTGTTGACTTTCCATTTAAGTATCCCTCAATAAAATTTGGTTGAACATATTCAATGTTGTGGTGTTTGACTATGGAAACTCCCGCATTACGTGTGGGTCATTTTCTGCCCAACATCTACAATTATAGTCTGTTTATTCCACCATTTAATGCAAATGAACATTCGTGGAAAAAACATATTGTACAATAAAGCTGGAATGTCGTGCAGTAGTTCACTCATCAATTCACAAAATTGTATACGCCCACGCCGGTCGAAGTCGTCTTCATGTAGCTCTTGGACTAATTTAATTTTATAAGGATGGAATTTGTGTTTACCTAAAATTCTGAAAACACTATCGCGAAAAACACCCATACTGCACTAGATATTTATTACCTAGGTGCTTTTTTTCTATCCCCTTAGCTCAGCTATAACTATAGACTTCTTAGTTGAGCTCATATTGAGCTGAATTTGTTGTTCGAACTCACACTTTTCAAACGCTGCAAAGTCGACAATATCGGCGCAAGCGCATTTGCATACAAACAAAGATTGAACAAATTAATAAATCAAAATTTTATTGAATTGAAACTTTCAATTTCGAGGGTTAATTAAAATTACCAATAAAATCAGGAGACTAGTAGCTCAGAAAATGGATTTATTGGATCCACATTTGGAACAACACATGTGTAAGTAGGTCTGGAAAAAGGTAAACCATTATGAATTTTAATTTAAACTGAATAATAAGTACCTAATTTGCCATCTGTTTATTCTAATGACCTTTTATTTTTAATTGATAATCTTATTTTTAATAACTTAAAATATTAAAATAAAAATTCAAAACGGATTCTATTAAAAGAGCGCCAAATATGTTTGACATTGAGATTGACATTTTACTTAAGTACCTATGTACCTATATCTTATACCTACATTTGTCTAATCCTTTGTGGAGGAGAACAGTGGCGGCTTCTCGAAGGAGGCTAAGGAGGCTCAGCCTTCTCAATAATTCATCCAGCAAATAGCACCAAAAATATGTTGTTGATTATTCTTCATTTTATTTCCCGTTTATCTAAAAATTTTTAATTTCACAATAAATTCCCCGTTTTCACTACTTATTTTAGAATCTGACAACAGTGTCCTGAGGCAAGTCTCCACATACATTTCTCTCGAAACCACGTGCTGCTCAACACAGTTGCCATTTTTCTACCAGTCCTATTGCTAATACCGTGAAAAAACCGCAAATGGCAACATCTCTGAAGATTCTACGGAATACAGAATACGAGCGTGGGTTCGTGCGTGCTTGTTTTCTTCTGCAATTTTAGATGATTAGCGGTAATAATTAAGTTTTGTTTTTTCTTGATACTTTTAAATTAATATTTGAACAAACCGATGTTATTTTTCAAATTTTACAACATAAATTCACTGATATAATTTATTCAAGAGAGCGTTGGAAGCATCTCATTGATAAAATTTCAGGTTTCTGTAATACAGAATTTCATTTTAATATTTTATTTGAAAATTTTCCAACTGATGAGGCTCCTCCCCGCGAAAAGGAGGAAACCATATAATTTTGTAGACAAGAAATCACATTATAAACAACTTTTTTATGAAATTTTAGATACTATTAAAGGTCAAATTGAGATTGGATTTTCCGATTTACATGAATTTTACAAGGTTTTACGACTTGATGAATAAAAACTTATTCGAATGTTTTTTCAGGAGTTTTCCAATACACTCTTAGATAACTTAGTTCTGAAATACAATTTTTTTCATAAAATAGCAATGCACAATGAACAAAAAAAAATTGGCAAGAGAAACCTATATAGTTAAAATAATACCCTTCTTGGTGTGCGTCATCGATTGTGACGTATATCCGGGTTTTCGGCATGTCGTTTATTTTATTTGCTATTTTGACATATAGCTAACCTTAAATTTGATAAATAAAATCATCAGGATTGTAATTAGCCAAATTCGAAAAGGCTATGCCATTAATAATTACCAGCTTCTTTTTCTAACTGAAAATACTTGAGAACTTTCAAAATACTGATGTTTTTCCGTGTATTCATGCATATTTTTGTATTATTCATATAAATAAAACAATAATATTAATATTCACTTTTCATAAATAATAATTGACCGTAAACAACAAAGTACAGACCTGTCAAGAACTGTCAGAGTGACAGTAGAAAAAGACGTAAGACTTATTGCCGCTACGAAAGTAACGCCTTAATAGTATTTTAAACTCTCGATTTATAGGTTGAGCTTGAGCGTAATCTAAACATCAACCAATCAAATTTTTGTAAGTCAAAGATTAGGGTTAACGTTTGTAATACATTTAAACGGTTCATTATTGTGATATTTTGATTAGGATTAATCACAGACCTGCCTTTTTTTCTATTTCTTCCTACGTAATGTGTTAGAAAGACATTAACAATCGATGACGCACACCAAGAAGGGTATTATCATAGACAAAATAAAAGAGACGGATTGAAGCATAGGCGGTATTGGGCATAACGTTTCTGCGCCGCCACCCGCGCATCGAGTCGCTACGGTCGCGAGAACTACAAGACTTTTTACATAAGGAGAATGGAATAAAATACTTTAAAATATTATAAATTACCTTTCACTTCAACATTTTGCCCTTAATGTCGATGAATATCATCGATTATCCTAGTATATTAACTTTTAAGTCATTAAAAATGAAAATATACAAAATCAATCATACTTTGGTTGATGTGAATCTGGCTTCTGTTTGTCAAAGTCAAAGTGAAAATGTCAATAAGAAATATACATAAATATTATACAAATGGTGAGTAGGATTTAAAATTAGAGGATTTCAGTTCTAATAAAGGAAATAAAAGTAAGTGAACCTTTAAAATGTCATCACTAAATATAATTCGTCATGTATTGCAGAAAATTGTAATAGTAAATATTTTTGGCCACTTCGCAATTTGTAGTAAGATTAAAACATTTCTCAAATCTCCATTTGATATTAATCAAAGTGAACAGTGCTACAAGAGTTTAGAACTTCCTTCTACTTCCAATGATCAAAGGTTGTGTGAAGATTATTTTGATAATAATGCATTTATTCATTATGCAAAATAATTATTAAATTTGTTTTACCTTTGTAATCCTTACATCATGCATCATAACATAATACACCACCAAAAGTAGTTGAACATAATAATAATAATACCCAAGCTTTTGAAAATAACTTATTGCCTGTATTAAAATGAAAGCTTATTTTTTCTAACTCAAACTCAATTTGGAACATCTAACTAACAAACTATGTTTGGAATCTAGTACTTTAAGTAAAATAAATGAAACTTAGTGTAAATAATCCATCTCTCAAGAAGAATGTATTATATTAATAAAGATCTGAGTTATTTCAAAATTAGATCCAGCAGGCTTAGATTTTATATCCTTGCCCAGTAAATATACTTTACAGTTACTTCTACGATCAGTGCCATTTGAAACTGGAATTAATAAAGCAATTTTTGATAGGCTTAAAGAAAGGGTTGTGAAAATGAAGCATATTGATGAAAATTGTGTCTTGTTATTTGATGAAATAGCTTTATAAGAACAATTCACTTTGGATGTGTCTAGCGACAAAGCTATAGGCATAAAAATTGGAATTCTACTGAGGATAGGGTTAAACTTAGCACAAAAAAGTTTGTCACCTTATAAATTAAAAAATAATATGAGTAGTAAGAGGACTAGCAAATAAAAATAATGTTTTTTCTTTGTAACTTACGGTACTGTGTTTTATTTATTATGTTTCAGACCTGTTCCTGCCTTCATAGAAATGGAGAATCTACTTTCTTTTTTCTTGTTTTTGTGAATAATTTTAAAATAATGTGCATTTAAATGTGATATTGGATTTTCTTTCCTAAATATAAAGTAATTTTAATAAAAATATGCTATTTTTTGATTCATAATATATGAATATTTGATAAATTGATGGTAATATAGATGTGGATTATTCGTTATGTTATTATGGCAGTTTAATAAAAATTTTAAATTTGTGTTGATTTCTCATTTATCTAAATTATGTGTCTTAAAATTGTTTATTAATTATAATCATTTCATTAGAAAAAATAAAATATAATTTTATTTTTCGTAATGAAATAATTATATATAATAAACAATTTTTAGACAAATTGTGAAATTCACCTACCCACAATCCAAACTAACCAGTTTAAATATCCCGCCTTCAAAAATTAGTTCCGCCAGTCCTTCCTGGTGCGCTAAGATCAACGTGATGCCAACTGTTACTACAGGGTCGACAACTCTCATTATATTATATTTCTCTATGGGTATTATTTCAACTATACAATACCTCCACGTTGGTTCTTGCTGGGCAACAATTAATTTTGTCACTGAAGTAGATGCAGGTACAATCGCTGCGCAAAGGTTAAACTAATTGGCTGAATAGAGTATATTTTTATGTCCAATGTCCAGCCTCCTCTCTTAAAAAGTTCACGAGCCGCCACTGGAGGAGAATCAATAGGTTTGTTTTCACATGCAATCAGAAATATGTTTCTGATAGCTTTCAAACTACTTATACTGCGCATGTCATGTAAGACAAAAATCCATAACAGGTTTGTGATTTTTGTGGAAACACTGGACTAGAACGTATTACTGGTTGCATAGGCATTCTTCTTCTTTTTCTTTGCTTTTAAGAAATATCCTTATGAAACTAACCTTACTTTATTTCCACAAATTTTCATTATTTATTTAATATTTTTTACACCATAATAACACTAGCGCTAAATAACACCATTACTCACCACTATAATTAAGTACAATTTTAATCTTCTTGTGTTAGAAAATGGATAAAAGAAGTAAGTATATTGAAACATCTTTTAAAATGATTTAACATAAGACTACATTATTTTTTAAGGGAGCGTACCTCATGAATTAAATGAATTTATTATTATTAACGTTGAACCTGACGATACATCTGTTTCAAGACAATCAGACCTATGGACCTGGACAACTAATAATACAAAAAGAATGATTGATATTTATGCTGAATTAAAGCCTAAATTAGGTACTCATGCAATAAAAAATATGAAAAGATTGTGGGAACTTATCGCTGAAAAAATGAATGGGCCGGTAACACCAGCACAGTGTGAAAATAAGTGGAGAGTATTGGAAAGGGCCTACAAAAAATATATAGATAATCAAAAAAGTACTGGTCGTGGTAGAAAGTTTTTTGAATATGCAGAAGAGATGGACTTGATATTTAAAGGGAAAAAAAAATGTGCAGCCTATTTTATTACTCTCTGACACTACAAAAGATGATATTCCAAATTTAGTAGAGGATGACTTAGACAGTGTTAGTGAAACTGATTTAATTAAACCATCATCTTCTAAAAAAGTAGAACCTGAAGTAAAACAAAAAGAAACGCCTTTTCGAATCAAGCATAATCGGACTAGGCAAAGAAGCAATCCAGTGTTAAATAGGAATATTACTTTGGAGAAAATGAGACAGGATAGAAAAGAATATTACAATGCACGCATTGAACAAGAAACGGAAAAGGTAAATCTTTTGAAACAAAGAAATGCTTTGCTATCAGAAAAAAATCAAATTCTGAAGAACAAGATCTGCTCACTCAGTTTAAATAGACCAAATTTGGAATAAGCAAAATATGTAGAATATAAAACAACTGTAAGTCTGAGTTTAATGTACCTGTGTAGTTAATACCAATTTGTTGATTTTTTTTGTTACTTTAGAGTTAGAAAAAAGTTTTATATCTCGTTAATTTAATTTAGTTGTTGAAATATACTTGTGTAGGTATATTTGTTCGTTCTGTTTTGTATGTTTCATAATAAAAACTTTTAAAAAAATTGTAAAAAACTTTTATTTCAAAAACAAACAAATTTTTGGACACCCTCTGTATGCTCAAAACGAGGCTCAAAATTTAAATATGTATTTAACAAAGATTCTTACAGGCCTATCACTTTAATTATTCAAACTTATTGTAGAGTATTTACAATCATGTTTCTTTTTTGTACAGCATCTGGATTTGCAATATTTGCATGTTCTGCAGCATCTTGGATATCATATAAATTTACATTATTTTCATTTGCCTCTAAATTATTATCACCTTCTATGTAAAGGAAGTTATCATTCAGTGCCAAGTTATGAAGAACACAACATGCCCTAATAAAATGAACTATTGTACGTATATCCCTTAACTTAAGGTGATATAGTTGGCGCCATTTTTGCTTTTAAGAGGCCGTTACAATGTTCAATACAAATCCTATTGGATGAGTGTTGAAAATTATAGTTAATTTGATTTCTAGTTAACATTCCCCTGTCTGGAAAGGGAGTCATAAGATTGTACATTAAAGGATAAGCGCTGTCTCCTAAAATATGGAATTCATTACACTTCTCTTGGAGTGAATGAAATAGGTCTGATGTCCTGAAAACACGTGCATCATGCACCGAACCTGGATATCCAACAAATAAATTTGTTATTTTTAATTGATGGTCACAGACAAGTTGTGCCTAAAACAATAAAAACTTAATATGCACTTTATAAATTAAATATTAATATTAATTAATGTTAATATGCTTACCTGTATTGAAGAATACCCTTTCCTATTTATATAAGAGTCCGGGTCCTCCAAAGGCTTGTCAATTTTTATGTGGGTTCCATCTACGGCTCCTATAATTCCTGGATAACCATTTTTTTCGCGAAAATGTCTTTCGATTTCAGCTTGCCTTTCATTGTTAGGCCATATTATTACTTCAGGCGCCAGATAATGTCATTCGTTCAGTTACTTTATGTAAGGAACTAATGCATATATTAAATCTATCTGCCACATCACGGAAACTGGCACTTTGATGCCCCGCAAACCACAGAAAAATCTGTGTTTGCTTTAATGGGGTAAGTTTTTCATGTGGTCCCAATTGCCACTTATAATATTCACTATTCTCAAAACGAACAGCGATGTCTGCAGCAACATCTTTGCTTACTCGAAAGTGTTCTATGTGTTCTTTATCATTAAACTGCGGTACAATCTGTTCAAAAAAACTTTGATTTTTAGGCCGAATTCTTTCTTCTAACATAATTTCTAGATCTGAACCTGTTTCCGACATTTGGGAAAACTCTGATCCATCGGATGAAGAAAAATCAGACATTTTTTACTACAAAAAAAAATTAAAATGCAATAAATAACACTATTTAATATTCACATTATGAATGAATTAATTACCTATTTAACTTCACAAATCAGAATAATTATTTTAACCACTTTTAACTACAAACACAAAGCAAAACCGCAAAACGTCAACACAAATAGCACAAAATATAAATTAATTGTCAAAATTCAAAATAATGCGAATTGCGCATGCTCCAAACTCTTTACTTGTAAATAATCCGCAAACTCTTCTTGCTGCTAGCAAACTGTCAGGAACTGATGTGTGAACAACCGACTCTTAGTTTGATAACAGCTGGAAAGTGATGTGTGAACGCAAAAAAGGTATTACGCAGAATCCAAACATCAGAAACACGTTTCAAACTGATGTGAAAACAAACCTTATAATGCATCGGTACATTATTGATTTTCCTCCAGTGGCGGCTCGTGAACTTTTTAAGAGAGGAGGCTGGACATTGGACATAAAAATATACTCTATTCAGTTTAACCTTTGCTTCCATTTAAAAAATTGGGAAGGGTGACCATAGGGGGGAGGGGGTTAAAGTAATAACGTCTTCATTTGAGCAAAAACACGCCCCCCTTTATATGATTTTTGAAGTGTTTCTACATTTTTTCATAAAAGTGACGCCTTCAGAATATGTGGGTGGGATTTTCATTCAAATGTTCTGTATAATAATCTTAGATAATTCATAATCGTTTTAAAGAAACTGGTTAAATCAATATACCTGAGTATAAATTTATTTTGAAAGTTTGTAGATGCTTTTTTAAGAATAAAACTCACAGTCCCTCAGTACGGGTCTGAATTGCTACAGAATGCGCAAACTCGTTTATTGAAGTTCCAATTTATTCTCACTTATCTCCTATTTTTAAATTTTACTTCATTTACTTGGTTTGGTTCGTTTGGTTTGTCAACTACAGTCACTACAGTATTGATTGGACGGTTGGTCTCTTCCTTGCGTCTTCCAGAAATGTGTGTTTCTCGTGATGCGTAAACAATATGTGATTTTGTAAATTCTAACCTTAAAATAAATTATTCTTGTGATAGTGAAGTGAAAATTAAAAAAAAAAACAATATGTTTGCGAACGGACAGGCAGTAGGCGATGGCACATGGGACCTTCGAGTTTTTGTCACGGATCTTCAAACGGAAAGGTTGATTCGCGTAAAAGGAGATGTCCACATTGGAGGCGTAATGTTGCGGCTGGTCGAGGACCTAGGTTTGTATTTTTAATAATTTTAATAAGTAATTTCTCATAGTCTTTTAAAACCATGTAGGTAATTACTTATCTTCTATTTATAAATTAGGTACCTATAGTATAAGTAGGTAAGCAGATTTAGCATTTATTCAAATTAATACAATCCCATCTTAGTATTGAAACCAGTTTTATGTTTCGCAAATGGTGTGATGTAATATGTAATAAATAAATGAATTATTGTTTTAAACAATCATAACCTCAAAAGGCGATGTAAATTGATCTTTGGTAGGCGGGACTATTCTGACGTATCCCAATATAATGTACACTGGGAATTTTGTTCAGAGGTTTTTTGTTTATTTACAAGCTGAAATTTCTTGAAACCTAATTATTTTTTGGAAAAGTGCAAATTCTTCTTTACTATTTATTGTCTACATTAAATCAATTCAACATATTTAAAGAACAAATTAGAATAACAGCATTTTAATATAGGTAGAATCCTCGGTAGAATCACATTATGTATTAAGCTGAAAGTGGAAAAACGTTACTTTCTGGTTGGAAGAAAAATTTTAATGAAATTATTATTTTTGACAAATATTTTATTCTCCTTTTTCTTCCATAATCAGCCTAACAGTTGCTCTCTAAAACTGTGTTTATCTGTTTTATTTTTTGAATATAATAGCCCCAAGTTAGTGCCTATAAGTGATGAGAAGATACTTTTTAATTTTTTTTCACTTAAGTGTCTATTATATATTTTTCAATGTGATAATATAAGTCAGAGCTAACTATGATTTACTTGAAACAAACAGTCCATGAAATAATGATTATGTTGTGCCTTTGCATAGGACATCTACATATAGAAAGTCTCCATATTATAATTGCATTACACTATAGGTATATAAATAACTCCTTGCCATGTTAAATAAAAAAAAATGGAACAGCACATGTCTGTAAGTACATATTCAGATTAGTAAATGACGAACATTAACCAAACCTACAATTATATTGATTTTGAACATGACATGTATTATCTGTGATTTTGAACTGAATTTGGAAACATGTATGGTACTGCCATTTATTTTCTTCCTTGATTTTACAGTTTTTACCTTATAGCAAGTGGGAAATGAAATGAATCACTGGCCCCCAATAATTTGATTCAGATTCAATATACATTTCAATGATAATGTCAAAATAGGAATAAAGAAAATGATGAGTCCATAAAATTTTTTGTTTGTCAAATAAAACATGATGAACTCAATGCAACTCAATACCACTTTAGAGTAGATATTGACACTTTCGAGGACATAATGAAAAACTTTCACACTGTGTATGATTCTCGGTATGATTTTTCTGGATATGGTCATCAAAAAATAAGTTTAGAAGACAGTACTTTGGTCTGTCATATAAGTGAACACAGAAACAGATTAATTTAACACAAAGCAGAAAAACTGAAAATGTCGAATTCAAATTTAAAGTTGACACAAATAAATGAATGAGGTTAATTTTTAGAGTGACTAAGTACACTGGCTTAGAAGGTGGTACTTATGGAGTTAACACCACATATAGTACTAATTTGCACCTAGATAATACTGAAAGTCACAAATTTTTTCACTTTACTTACTCCATCTAGGTACATACTGCATGATAAAATTGACAAAGTACACTCACAGCAAACACTATACTGAACTCGGCTAATGTATTTCAAATTTTGTAAATAATCATAGCTTCTCTTAGGGAAATTACTTTTCCTTGTGAAATATCTATTATTGAATTACCTAGTTTTACAAGTTTTTACAGTCTCTCTCTCATTCACATGTGACATTTCAAGCACTTGAATAACTTAATAACCTATACAATTCTCAGTGAAAACAATATTTTGTATGCATTGTGTTTGTAGTATCATCATATTAAACATAAAATCTTTTTTAACATATACTTAAGTTGTTTTCTCTTTAAGTGAGTATTCTGTTACCAACAGTGTTATTTGCATCTTTCAAACTAGCCTAACCTAACATCTATTTGGTAGCTAATTTTAGCAGTAGAGCAGCACTGTGTACCTAGTTGATAAGGTATTCCATTACTATCTAACAAAAGAACCTTGAGAGCAATCTTGAAGTGAAATGCTATTTAAAATTGTTGTTGGACATAGTCAGTCATATGATAATAAACATACCTAGGTACACTGTAAAAAAAATAACCAAATATTGAATTTCTCAAAAATTTTTGTAGAAATTTGATAAAACTTTGTTTGAGTACCTACCTACTCTAATAATCAAAGCCAAGACCAGAGCAAGCAAACATTCAGTATATAATTATATATCAATAAACTCATACTAGAAATCTCAGGCTGTAAAATTTTATTCTACAGTTAGAAAAAATAAAGTATTTGTGGTTTTTTGAAGTTGTAATATATTTTTGTTTAGTTTGACACGAGGTTTGACATTAAACAAAACAACCATAATAGTTATTCATGTACCAAGGGTATAAATAGATGTTCATGCCCTGAGGGCGACGTCTTACGAAGCCGAGGGTTTGTAAGTCGCCTGGGGGTACATACAAACTTTTATGCCATACTAGTTCGTTATTGCAATCCAATCTCAATACAAATCAGTGTTTTAAAAAATCCGGTTTGAATTAATAGGTGAATGTTGACAAACGTAAATGTCATAATATCACAATACATTTTATATGTGTCAAAGTAAGAAGTCAAAATTAACGAAGATTTTGGAATTCCTGACGAAATTATTGGAAAAGCATAAAAAGCAACTGTAAATCTGTTGCCAAAAAAGTCTAAAGAAGCTTACGACATGGTTATTAAATAAGTTGAACAAAAAATTATTTTTCTTTATGCCCGCGCGGGCCATAAAGTTAACTTCATGCCCGCACGGGTATAAAGTACGACATTCGATAGTTGGTAACTAAGCAATAAAAACACAATAATGAACTAGTATGACATGAATAACATTTAAACACAATCATATCACAATGAAGAAATGTAACATAGGAGGAGGGAAACTATTTCCAAATTATTTAGAAAGATGCCAATGAGTCTAAAACAAAGAATAAGTTGCGGTTTCTTTTTGGGTACTGGTAGTAAATCTAATAGGTAAATAAATAACTACAATAAACACAAATGTTTTTCACCTACCTCCTAAATAAACAAAAAAATTGGAAAATATAGCAAAACAATTTAACATTATAAACTGACGTTTAATTAAAAAATTGTGAAACATGTGAAACGTCAAAGTAATCAAGTGAAAGTTGGTGAAAAACTTCAAAAGTCGTGTCGGTATGAATTTTCCGCCCTTGGGCTGTTAAACAATACTTTCTGCTCCATTTTTGGTGTTCATATGATTGGTTTTCCGGTAAGGTAGGTGAAAAAATATTGTACAAACACATGTATGATGAATGCACAGCTTTGTAGTTTTTATACCATTTATTAGTATTATCACTATTATTATTAAGTTTTATATTGTATATTCTATAGCACAATAAATAAATAAATTTTGAAATAGTGAATTTAGAAAAAGATAAGCAGGTACTCTGGATTTGAACCCAAATGTCTCTACCATCATTCTGTGGTACAATAGTGTTTGGAGACTGCTTTTAACCAATATACAGAGTTAAAACCTCGGTTAAAACTATCTGTATATGACGCAATACTTATAGTAAAATCATGAAAATTTCTACGTTTCGGTTTTCGGATGCAATCATTTTAACTAAAATACTTTCAAAGATGACAGACTCTAACTTTGTTATTTTAAATAGAACACCCTGTATATTTATACATTTTTAAAATCTACGTAAAATTTTGGTACACTTTTCTTTGAAAACTTTTTTCGAAAAATGCAGATTTTTTGAGTTATTAATTTTTTGGTAAAAAATTTGATGGTTGCAGACCCTTACAAATTATTTTTTTAAGAGGATACCCTTAAAGATATGAAAATGGTTTCTGTTCGGTTGCTTTTAGCAAGGTCAGACCTATTTGAATATATGTTAAAAAAAATTTCATTTTATACAGGGTGTCTATAGAAAGTGTTCAAAGTTTAACTTCATAAATATCAAATTTCTTTATTTTTTTAAATAGAACCACCCGGTTTTTTCTATTTTAATGTATTCAGGAGTAAAAAATAAGGAAAATTCCTGTATACTTTCCTATACCCAAACCTCACCGTTATCAAGATATTAAATGTTTTCTGTAAATTTTTAGAGATGCAGGATATCTTACTGCAAATAAAGCACATAAATATGCTCTTGTAACAATTTTGCCATATTTACCATGTATTAAAAGCAAATTTACATAATCTTTTTTATTTCTCAGTGCTTGTATCAACGGGTCAAAATAAAATTTAGACCACACCTGCATCTCTCAAAATTTACAAAAAACATTCAATATCTGGATAACGGTAAGGTTTAGGTATAGGAAAGTATACATGAATTTCCCTTATTTTTCACCCCTGAATGCATTAAAATGGAAAAAACGGGTGGTTCTATTTAAGAAAATAAAGAAATTTGATATTTATGAAGTTGAACTTTGAACACTTTTTATACACACCCTGTATAAAATGAAAAATTTTTCAGCATAGATTCAAATACGTCTGACCTTGCTAAAAGCAACCGAACAGAAACCATTTATATTTAGGGGTATCCTCGTAAAAAAATAATTTAAAAGGGTCTGCAACCGTCACATTTTTTCCAAAAAAATTAATAACTCAAGAAATATGAATTTTTCGAAAAAAGTTTTCAGACAAAACTATACTAAAATTTTACGTAGATTTTAAAAATGTATTAATATACAGGGTGTTCCATTCAAAATAACAAAGTTACAGTCGACTTCCGGTAGAACCGGAAGTCTGCCATCTTTGAAAGTATTTTAGTTGAAATGATTGCATCCGAAAACCGAAACGTAGAAATTTTCATGATTTTACTATAAATATTTTGCCATATACAGATAGTTTTAACTCGTCGTGGGACACCCTGTATACCACCTTATAAAGATGCATATGAGAGTTTTTTGTTTCCCCTAATTGAATAATTTAATGTACGCCTCTGGTTTGTTTACGCTTCAACGAAAGTCGGCCATATTCAGAAGCCACTTTGGTCGATGATTCTTTCTACTGTTATGTTCTCTCCTCTTTATTTTACCTCGTTGGAGTAAACGCTTCTCGTGGTGTGTTTGTGAATTATTTTTAAATTTTGCCTTAAATTTGGCTAGTAGTGGAAAAAATGGTATATATACACCATGGTGTTGAAGACATTTATAAACCTCGCAGCTTATCCCGCTTTTTTGTATCTCTTATTTCTTGAAACGTCAATTTTATCGAGATGTCACAAGCCATTTAATAAGTACTTATACATAAAAAAATCACTCGAAAAATCATTTTTAATTACCAACTTTAGACTCCTATAGTTCGTTAACGATGGGTGCGAGGAAACATTTTTATATGAAATCAAGTTATTTCTTGTCTCTATCACTCTATCATCTGCCAAGTTTTTGGTAAGAAGCTCTGGTCGAGGCTCTGGAAAAAATATATCACTTTAAAATAATTTGAAAAAAAAACAGAAATGAGGTTCTCAGGTTAGATTAGTGGATGAGTAGGAGAGTAGGAGAGTAGGTACCTACTTTTTTTTGTTTTTTTGTTTTTGGCACTTGGAAATCCATGTCATTGCAATTTATGGACGGTGTCCATGTCCATTCAGCCAGTATCTAAGACACAGATTATTAAATTCAGTGATATATGCAAGTCAATTATGTTAAACTTATAAAGAAGAAAGAGTCAAAAAGATGGGTTTGGTACACAAACTTCACACCCAGGGGCCGATCAGGGTGACTAACAGACAGATCAGGTGGATAGGGGGGATATGGGTATATATTATGGGGTTAAATTGAAACAAAAACAAGACTAAGTGCACTATAACTTCAGCTTGCATAAACACACGAAAGATATAAGCGAGTCATATACAGTTTTATTATCCAACGAGAGTAAATGTAATAGGTTTACGGGCAGTCCAACTCCGTTGCGTATCAATTCACTAAAAAGTTTATGCGTTTGTTGACGGTATTTGTTGCAGTTGAAATATAAATATGTGGTCTAAATCAGCCACTTCTAGACAGGTGCCACATTGATTTGACTCTTTAAGGCCTATCTTGTTAAGGTGCTGGGGGTAGCAGGCATGTCCAAATTTTAAACAGGTTCCTACTTATGTATAGTTTATTTCTTAATGTCTGACAGCACAGTAGCCTCATTAAATATTCAAATAGAAATTTATCTTTTACAGAGTGATCCTAAGAATTTTACAAGTAAATACTAAAATTCTAATGCAAAACAAGTAGGTGTCTGTATTGGTTATCTATACATCCCTGTTTCAGCTCAAAATACAATATGGTAATAAAACTGAACAATGCCAGATAAACGATAAATATTGCGGCACTGGCGGAGATTACGATATTAGTTTATTCTGCTTATTTAATTAGATTCGGTCGACATTACAGTTGAAATAAAATTCACTCGTTCAGGCCTATTAACAAGTTACATTTTCATTTTTATTAAATAAAATTAATTGAAGAAAATATAGTTCAATTTTCATAATTCAGATTTATTGACAATGAATTAATGTATGTCAAGTAAAGTAAACATACCATTTATAGGAAATATAAAATTCAATCTATAGTATCATCCTCTTCGCTGGCCATACAAGAATCATCCGAAGACTCGTCGAGAGAGATCACTATCGGTTCTATAGTTTGTTCTATGAGGTTATCTAAAACCCACATTTCCTCTTCCTCTTTAATTACATGATTCAAAGCATCTCTCCAGTTCTCTTCAGTTATTGTTGTCAATGAGTACTTCATTAGTTCACGAACATTTTTCATTTTAAATGTTTTATTATGTCTAGCTACATAACCTTTCATTTGGCCCATATTAACTCTATCGCATTTAATTCACAATGGTATGGTGGCAAACGAAGCACTGTTATCCCACGATTCTTGGCTATTTCATCAATAAAAAACTTTTTGAATTGTAGCTTGTGATCTGAAGCAACCTTTGAAAGTTCTTTTTTCAACATATCATCTTCAAATGGTATATCTTTTACGATTAACCAGTTTCTAATATCAGCTTTTCTCCAAGAGGTAGATGGAAGATTTTCTGTTAATCGCGAATGATAAGTGGCATTGTCCATAACGATTACAGCATTATTTGGAATTAATTCGACCATTTGTGTAAAATACTCTTCAAAAACATCTGCAGTCATTTCTTTATGATAGTCTTTGGTTGATGTTGACTGAAACTCCAGTAAACCACCTTCAACGAACCCTTGATTGCATCCAATATGCGTTATTATTAGTCGGCGACCTTTACCGATAGGAGTTTTCAGTCCAGTAGATAAACCTTCTATGAAAGCTTGACGACGGGTTTTAATACTTTTGTCCTGCCATATTTTTTTCACTGAATGTCCTTCATTGAGCCATGTCTCATCTAGATAATAGATTTGTCTTCCCTCCTGTCTGTATTTTCGGATATCTCGTAAATACTGTCGTCTCCAACATATTATTTGCTCGTTGTCGATTAGCACTGATTTGCGACTTTGCTTCTCCCAAGTAAAATTTAATTTGTGTAATATTTCCCACAAAGTTTTTCGCCCTATGTCAGGTAAATTCTCGTTCTTCTTTACTATTCTTAGAATTATGTCGAGGGTTGGGATCTCTTTTTTTAAATATAATTCATGTACTTATTGTATTTTGCATATGTTCATCAAGGTCAAGTGGTTTTCTTCC
>CAJUYH010006959.1:18855-37168 GCA_910591685.1 Galerucella tenella
TCTTCCAGTTGACTTTTTAGGTGGAGATATATTTCCATTTTTCCTCTTCCCTAGAAGCCTGTAAATAGTAGATTCACTAACTCCTGTCATATTGGAACATGTCGAAACTATATTTCTTACAGTAGCAGCCGGCATTTGATGTACAACAGCATCATGCACATTTAACACTACAGTCTTCGTTTGTAAGCTAAGCACGCTCTTACACTTTACTGGGGTGAAACTTGAAGACATTTTTCACAACACAGTTAACACTTATGGAACATAAGCGACTCTGAGCAAAACAAATTATACAAATTTGGGCGAGACCAAGTTTCACCGTATGTACCTGCAAAATTTCTAAGTAGTCATTAGGACAATCCCTAGTAGGACCCTATTGTAATGTTTCTTGGAAATTATCAAGTTGTTTTAACTAACCGAATTTAGATTCATATTACCTTTATATATCAGATCGGGTATAAAATTAAATAGTAAATAAATTCCTTAGATGAACGGTGACGCTTATGGTTTACTACCTGACTGGCATCTGTGACCTTTTCGCGTGCTGTCAGACAATAAGAAACAGACTATAGTTATTTATCAGAGATTTTCAAAGTGAAGTAAGTAAGTGCATTTGACAATAAAGTAGGTGCCTACTTGAAATGAAATGAAAAGTGGTAACCATTGTTTTACTAGTAATGAGGAGTCGAGTGAGGAGTGACCAATTTTAAATTTTTAATATGGTTAAAAAATACAGCCTGAACTTAATGAATTGTTTCCTTATGGGCACTCCTTATATTATTACTCAGTTTTACATGGAAAAATCATAAATTACTTGCATTTGTAGTTCAAATAATTTGTTAGTACCTATATTAAGTACCAAAAGTGTCAATAACGTGACTATACTAGCTGTAAAGTTGACAATTATTGCTTCTTCTAGCCAACTGAGAAGTTGAATTTCTCTATTAGTGGTTAATAATTTTCTATTATTAACCTAGGTCAATAATGGACAAATTCAAATATTTTGAGAATTCAGGCATAGTAGTTCAACAAAAACTTGTCCAAGATAATTTTGTATATCCAGGAGATTGTCGTTAACACATTTGCTGCTTGAAATTACCTATCAAGATGAAATTATTTGAATGTAAATGCCATTAGTTTAAACTTAGCGCTCAACCAAAAATGACTGATGACATAACGAGTACCTACGTTCATAATATATCGAAAACTGACAGTGTACCTGACAGTCAGACGACGGAGTAAACGCTTCTCGGGGTACGTTTGCGATTTATTTTTAATTTTTGTCTTAAATTTGGCTAGTGGAAAAAATTGTATATACACCATGGTTGTGCAGACATTTATAGACCTCGCACCTTATTCCGCTCGTGGCACTTAGTGCTCGGTCAATAATATAGTCTTCACCACCTTGGTGTATAATATACTATTTCTACGCTCGCAGGAAAAAAAACATGATTATATCACAGTATATAAACCAACCAGTAGTGTATCTCTCATAAATTTCATTCATAAATTGCTAGAGCTTTTGATAACCTTGAACGGATCGTTTTACGATTCATCTGTATCTGTAGAGTGGGGAGGGTGAGTGTGTAGGCTCACAGCACTTAGGCCACATGTGACCCATTGTACATCCTCCCGAGGAGTTGTCCTCCTAGGTCATTGTCCATCCTGTCCTTCTCAGGAAGGTGGACAGGTCACTAGGAGACATCTCCTTTATATCGGCAGGTGTAGGCCAAGAGTCACCGAACACACACTCTCTTATTGACGATAACTCCGGACACTCGCATAAGACATGCCTGACAGTTTCATCTTCCTGTTCACACATCCTGCATAGAGGTGTGTCCACTAACCCCATAGTATGGAGGTGTTTCCTTAGTTGACAGTGACCAGTCAGAAATCCTACTGTTAAACGTAGGTTTTTCCTGGTCATCGCCAAATATTTCTTCGGCGCCAGCTTTCCAGGGTCGCCCAGGGTGATCCTGGCAAGACTGCATCCTTTGATTCCATCCCATCTCTTAAGGGATTGAGCATGGGTGTAACGTTTGGCTAGTTCCGCAATTGTCGAAGTCGTTAGGCCGTAGGTGTCACTGGGTCCTAGAATTTTTAGTCCAGTGGCTTCCCTGGCTAAAGAATCAGCAGTGCGATTTCCTTTACTCCTCTCGTGCCCTTTAACCCACCTCAGGATAATATTGTTATCTGCCGAGGCGTCAGCTAAATCTTGATGGCACTCTAGTACTAGCCTCGATATAACACGTCTGTTCAAGGCTAATAGGGCTTGTCTACTATCAGTGCAGATTGTTATGTTTTTTCCAAAAATTCCTCTTCTGTTTAGTTCTTTTGTGGCAATTGAGATACCAGCCAGTTCTGTTTGAACCACGCTGGTATTGTTTCCCATTCCCCACTTAATCTTGAGGCTCAGTGCTCTCGAGTAAACTCCACATCCTGAGCCTTCTTTCATTTTTGAACCATCTGTATAAATGCGTATTGCATTTGCAGCATCTGGCTCTGTGTTCTGTTTTATTTGAATTTTGTAGGGTTTGTTAAACAGAAACCTGGGTTCAATTGCATCGTTGGCTGCCTGCAGCAGAGGTAGCGCAGTGAGCGCTTCCTGTCATAGGCTCAACCTCAATTGGCCCACTCCTACTTCGGGGTGTACACCAGCCGTGCGCAATCGTACCATGGCCATTAACGCAACCTCCTTGACGTGCAGGTTCAGAGGGTCAGACCAGTGATTAGTTCCATTGCTGCGGTTGGTGTTGTTCTCATGGCTCCTGTGATGTTCAGACAAGCCATTCG
The DNA here is from genome assembly GCA_910591685.1 of Galerucella tenella. Classification (NCBI taxonomy): domain Eukaryota; kingdom Metazoa; phylum Arthropoda; class Insecta; order Coleoptera; family Chrysomelidae; genus Galerucella; species Galerucella tenella. The sequence continues at coordinate 21,646 of CAJUYH010006959.1, forward strand.
CTGTATTTGATATAATTTTTGGATGGCCGTTGCTTGTAGAACTTTCGGTCTCCATGCAATTGCTCCATACGTTAACGTGGGTCTTATTATTGCAGTGTAGATCCAGGTGACCACACGGGGTGACAGACCCCATGTGCGTCCCACTGTCCTCCGACACTGCTCATAAGCCACATATGCTCTTTTTGCTCTGCTGTGTAGATGAGAGTTACATGTTAGTTTCCTGTCGAGGGTAATACCAAGGTATTCCACCTCTTCCGAAAAGTTTAGTTTGCTTTTGAAGATTTCGGGAGGTTTCAAACCCGATAAACTTCTTTTCCTGGTGAAAAGGACCATCTCAGTCTTTCTGGGATTGATCGACAGTGAGTGTTCCTTATACCATTTTTCAATTAATTTAAGCCCATCCTGCGCTCTGTCGCACAGTGTGTTCACAAATTTGCCAGTCTGCAAGATAACTATGTCATCTGCGTATGCAATTGTGTAGAATCCATTGTTGTTGAGGTGATTAATCAGGGTGTCTAGGACTATGTTCCACAGAAGGGGTGATAAGACTCCTCCTCGTGGACATCCCCTCATGACCAGTCCTCTTACTGTGATGTCTTCTACATTGATACTTATTGCTCTACTAGAGAGCATCTTGAGTATCCATTCTCCTACTACCAGAGGTACATTCCTGGAGTTGAGTTGTTGGGTAATAGTTGGAAAGGTTGTTTTATCAAACGCTCCCTCAATATCTATGAATATACCCAGGGTGGATTCTTTGTTGTCCAATGATCTTTCGATTCTGCCAACCACTTGGTGAAGGGCCGAATCAGTGGACCTTCCCGGAGTATATGCATGCTGATTTGGATGAAGTGGGTTGTGAACTAGCACTTCATCTCTTATATACCGCTCGCATAACCTCTCCATTGTTTTTAAAAAGAACGATGTGAGACTAATTGGTCGGAATGCTTTTGGTAAGGTGTAGTCCATCCTACCTGGTTTGGGTATAAATACCACTCGTACTTCTCTCCACTTACTGGGAATATACCTCAGTGCTAAAGAGGCTCTGAAAATTCCAACCAGGTGCGGCATAAGAATATCCATTCCCCATTGAAGTAGGGCTGGTCTTATTCCGTCAGGTCCTGGTGACTTGAAGGGGGAGAAGCCCGATATGGCCCACCTTATCTTGTCCTCATCAATTACTGCACTAGCAGATTGCTAGTCGTATTATGAGGGTGTTGTTGGTACTTCCGTCCAGTTTGACGTTCCAGGAAAGACAGAACCTGGGAAGTGAGTTTCCATAAGAATCTCAGCGCTCTCTTGAAGGTTGGCGGCCTTGTCGCCATTTTCCCTTTGTCAGGATGCCGATACTCTTATGGTGGTCGTTTGAGAGTGCCTTCTGTAGCCTAGAAATTTGTGGGAAGTCTTCGACTGCCTCACAATAGGCTCTCCAGGCTTCTCTTTGCTTTTGTCTGCAGACTTTTTTAGACTCTTTGAGGTTGGCTTTATACATTCCCCAGTCCTCTTTGAGTTTTGTTCGTTTTGCCTTGTTAAAGGTCGTTCTCGCTGTCTTTCTGAGGTGTTTCAGTTCAGGGCACCACCAGGTATTGGTCGTGCCACCTGTCTGAACCATCCTCATGGGACAGGATTCCTTATAGGCAATGTCTATTTTGTTTTGGATAGATACTGTGTACCTTTCCAGTTCCTCATTATTGCTGGGAGTCAGCACCTCTGTTTCCCGCAGAGCACCTTCTAAGAGTCGATTTTAGAGAGCTACATCCGTCCTCTTCGGGCCACGGGATTTTACAGTGGTCCTGAGATCCTGGCTTACCGTATAGGTCAGCCAGCGGTGGTCTGACATAGAAATATGATCCGACACCTGCCAGTCCTGAATTTTGTTTGATATTTTGGCTGTCGCCAGCGTAATATCTATTAATGTTTGGCTACGGGCGTTAATAAATGTCGGCTCCGTGCCTCTGTTTAAGATTGTTAGATCTTTCCTAATTATATATTAATAAAGAGACTTACCTCGGGCGTTGATATCCTTGCTGCCCCAGCTCAAGTTGTGTGAGTTTGAGTCGCAACCCAATATCAGCTCCACTCTGTGGTTGAGGCAGTGATCCACTAGTACCTCCATCTCTTTAGTCGGTGGTAGGGTGGCTGCATCTTCATTTTACCATAGTCGTAGGTGCATAAGTTTTAAAATGACTTGAACGTATTAAATGTTTTTTCTTAAATATTGTAGAACTGTACACTTATGAGTTTATAAAACAATAGTCTTATACAAAATATTTATTGGTTTTTCAACATTACAATTTTCATTTGATTATGATTTTTTAAATTTTTATTGACAAATTTTAATGTGTAATATAGTCGTACCGTGAAGAAAAGTTTTATTAAATATTTTATTGGAAAATCAACACAAGGATGTACAAACTCTGCTGTTTGACTAATATTTATAAGTGATTCAACAATATCATATTCCGTAGCAACTTTCTCAAAATTCATTTGGAATAATGTTTCTAATAATGAGATGAATTGTACAAAATTTTCATGCGGCATATTCAAGTTTCCAAAAGTATACTTATTCGTATTTTCATAAGCTCTAAGGTAACTGTATAAAGACGAATCGTCTAAATTCTGATACGCTTGTGAATACGTCTCACATACGCTGCATTTATGGAATTGGAATAGCCTTTTTTAAAAGAAGTCTTCTTTGATGATGTTGCATAATCATATTTGGTTCAAAATGAGCACCACATAAACAATTACTACTATTGTATAGAGTTTCTATGTTTAGTATCAAGTCAGGCCTATCGCATGCTTCGAGCCAAACTTTAGCTTTGAAACAAAAACAACAAATTAATTCAATGCATGGAACTAAGGCTCATAAATGTAATATGAAGATAAAATAATAAAGTATTATACATTTCGTATGAAAATACAAACAGTTTCTCACCTTTCTGAATCCTTTGGAAAACGGTAAAATTTTTCATCACAATTATAATATTTATTGTTACATCCACGAACTACACACACTACCCAATTTCTTCTTTTTAATGGTATCCATTGCAAAAAAATGCTTATAAAATATTAAAATAATACCGAAAAGCCGTGAAAATATAAGCTGTAATAAATAATTTTATTCGCAAATTCACCACTTGCACTTTGGTTGGATCGCAGCACAGCACTGGCCGCCGGATGATATAGTCATCCGAACGACGTTGTAGGTCACAATGATATTATGCTCGCTGCTCCAAAAATCGAATCTTTTATTTTTTTCCATTTTTTGTCTAGTTGCGGTATAATTTTATAAACCAAAAATAAAAATGAGTTTCTGAAACTGCAAGTTCAAAATTTAAATTTTGAAAGGTCTCTCATATTTTATTTATTTTATTAGTTGGTAAATTACTGATTTTTTCGAGCGACCTTTTAAATTAAAATCTCCATACCTACATTGATTTCATTATAAAATAATATAAATAAGTTTCTTTTAAAAATCAGCACACATTGCAATTCTCACCATTCATATGAATTACTAAGATCAGTTCATCAGTGATTAAAATGTTAGAGCTCTAATTGCAAAAATTCAAGCAAGTAAGTAATCATAGTCATGTTTATAAATTATCACATTCATTTAATAACATAAATTGCTGTTAACTTCACTAAATATGTATATACTGATTATTGCCGTTTTCCTACTGATAATATTGTTTTAATATTTCCTGTTTATCTTAGATAGCCAAATATTTACACTGAAAAGCAAATTAAAATATTTCAGGACCTTTATGTTGAACTGGGTTATCATTGAAAATGGGCTCATTTACATATTTTTTATTTATTTTACCATTAGGAAGATCACATCATGTTGAGGCTCTATGCAAAAAATTAGGAGTCAGCGGGACTCATGTCGCCTAATCGGATACCGCGCCGATCGGTTTTCGGTTAGATGACTACTTAGCTAGTAACAGTATTTTGTTTGCTTATATGCTTATTATTATACGTTTTAGCAAACTCTAAACAGTGTTGTATTTTTTGTGAAATGAGAACGCTTAGAAATAATTTGAACTATTCGACACAATGCACCAGAACCAGAGTAAAAAAAGGCTATAAATATTGTGCGGTTCCAGAATTTCTATTAATAGGGATGCAAAAAACCGGAAGTAGTGGCAGGAAAGCATAAAAAGACTCAAAGCATTTACTGATAAGTCAACATAGTTTGTTTGTGTAATTTTGAGATTTCATTTTTCTTCAATCAGAAGTACAGAATCTTTATAAATTACCCGAGAAATTACCTTATAAAATACGTTGTGAATCCATATTGAGGGGGTTATTGAAAACCACACGCTTGTATTAATCTAAGTTTTTTAAAATACGAAGATAATATTGTTCTTATAGCTTGTGGTGTTATTAATATTCAAAACTATTTAATAAAATAATGAATCAGTACTTCACAAATTAATTTTTTTCAAATATTGCCTTTTTCCAAAAAACAGTTAATCTTTTTTAGTAGATCATCAACAAAATTGCCGTATATTCAAATGTTTTAAAAGAAATTATTTTATTTGAATAAAAATCCGGATCAGCTATAACAAATATCGCTTTTTTTACCAGTGAGGTGCATGTGCATCTGAATCTGATGTAAACATTTGGAACTAATATTACCTGCTTCATCAAAATAAGTTTTTCTTGTTCTTTTCAACATTGGTGATTTAATTTCCACTACACAATCATCATGAATAGCAGCACATGGAGAAGCTCCTATGATTGGGCAGTCTGCAGTTGAAAAGATTCCAATCTTTTCTCATTTTTTTTGAAACTCGTTCTTCGAGAATTTTAAGTACGTTTTCTTCTAAATCTAAACCTCTTTCCATTGCTTTTCTTTGGAAGAATGTTGCCCCTAAAATGTTTTCTACAAGGATCCCGTCATGGGTGCCACACACTTAATAGAATCATAATTATGCATTTGATGTCGTAATACGACCTTATCGCATGCTTGACAGAAAGTTTTAAAACAATTGAAGACGGTTGTTCGATTGGGGTGTAGGGGCACAAATTTATTTTTCAGCCAATATAGTTTTCAGTATTATAATATCTAAGCCTATTATTCGTAATTTATCTTTTTTTTGCTTCTTCAAGGTGTTCTGAAAGACTATCATTGATCACCGCTTGATTTTTTTCTCTTTCCAAAGACCATGGTAGTTATAAACTTTTTAAAGGTCTTAGCTGATGATAAAGATAACACTATCTCCGTAGTGGACGGCTCCTTGCTCCTGCTATGGAGCCACATGAGACGAGCAATAACATGCTTACAGCCTCCCTCCGAAGCAGGACAATAACTTGGTCTATTTTTTTCTCAAACTTTGAAACAGTACAAACAACTTGGTAGCATTTTGAGTTTAGTTTATGCTCGGGTGTCGTTCCTGCTAATAAAATACATTTATTTATTTCTCTCTTCAAAGTTTTGAGCTCGGTTTTGAGTAACCTATAGCGTTATCTCCGTAACTTTGTCCACCAGACTAGGAATAAAATAAAATATCTAGAATCACCCTGTATATCATTTGAAAGAGTATGTATTTATGAAAATATTTACGTTTTTAATCTTTCTAACCCGAAAATAGCCAAAAACGATGTGTCACATAGTATAAACTCGTGTTTTTGATTAAAAAAGTCCATAATCATTAGCAAGTCCCCTTCTAGAAGATTTAATAAGTCTGCCTTTTTAAAATTAGGCCCACACATTTTATTTCATTTACACAAAAATTTTGTAAGTAATTCAAAATAAATAAATTCTATGCGAGGCACGTTAACGTTACAGTGAGAAGCGTAATGTTTGTGCACTTAAGTTTCATATGCGGTGACGTCACAGTCATAGTCTTCGCCCCGCTCTCGGTATGCTTGTTCAGTTGGTTGTATTAGGAGAACGACATAGTCTATTGACATGAAATTTTCAGAATCATATTTTTATCCTTAGTACTTTGTTTTACGAGAGTTAAAAGTGATTTGATAATTTTGGTAAACGAGCCCATTTAACATTATCTAAAAATGCTTTTTTTTATAAATGTTCTACCGTATATACATGATTAGATCCCATCCCGAATGGTGGATAAGCATAACCCTTGGCGGCATTACCAAATCTGGTTTGCTGGAATACATATTACTGGCCGGCAAAATTAACGCACCACTACTCTATTTTGAGAAATATTTTTTATTTCATAATATTGATCAAATATTTTTATGTCTTAGTTAAGTATATTCTTATTCTTACTTAATAAGGGTAATAACAAAAGATGAAATTTCAAAATAAGGTAAGAAAAAATAATTAAAAAAAAAACAAGAAAATTCAAAAAATAAAAAAATTGTTAACTTTAGTTAAAAATAATTAATAACGGGTATTTCCTCCTCTATTTTGAATAACAGCACGGCAGCGATTATTCATGCTCAAAATTACGGGCCTTATCTCGTTTTGATCCAAATTATTCCATATTTGGACAATATCGCCAGTAAGGTCATTCAAAGTGTTGGGAGGGTTAGGAAGTTCTTGAAAACGGCGGTAAATCATGTCCCAAACATTCTCAATTGGGTTAAGGTCAGGACTGTTGGCTGGCCAATCCATAGTTTCAATTCCAACCTCGTTAAAGTAATTTTGCACAATCCGAGCAACATGCGGTTTGGCATTATCTTGCTGAAACAAAAAATTCTCACCAATGTAAGGGCCGAATGGTATCACATGTTATTGCAGGATCTCCCTTATATACCTATCTGCTGTTAAACTGCCATTATTAATAACCACCAAGTCAGTACGAGCAGTTAAAGAGATTCCTCCCCAAAACATAACTGACCCTCCACCAAATAATCTCGTGTTTTGGAAGTTACATTGGGCATATCTTTCATTTGGTCTTCGATAAACCCTTATACGTCTATCTGAGTTGTATAGACAAAATCTGCTTTCATCTGACCAAAGAACTCTTTCCCAATCTTCATCAGCCCAATCAACATGTACTCTAGCAAAATTTAACCTTGCTCTACGATGCTCTGGGGTCAAAGCTGGTCCTCGCGCTGGGATTCTTGGTCTCAGATCAGATTCAGCTAGGCGTCGACGAACAGTATCAGTTGAAATTCTGAGTCCATCTGCTTCCTGTAGTTGTGTCTGCAGCAATCTTCCTGTCACAAACCGTTGTCTTAAAGCAGAAACTCTCAAAAAACGGTCTTGAACTTGCGTAGTTATGCGATGTCTGCCTTGACCAGGTCTTCTTAAGTGCTGACCGGTCTCCCTATAACGTTCGATCATACGGGAAACGGATGTATGAGATACACCAAATCTTTGTCCAATTCTTCGAAAGCTCCATCCCTCTTCCAGTAAAATGACTGCCTGAGCACACTCTTCGGTGGTCAAATTTCTAGACTGGCGTTCCATAATAAACACTTTACTTCACTGTAGCTCACAAATGTAAAATTTTAGTGAAAATGATAAATTTAACCCAAAAACAACCTAAAAAAAAGAGGTATGTTAATTGACATTTTATCTAAATTCCAACAAAATAAGGATAGGATAAACAGACTTCGTTAAAAAAAAAACCAACTCTATAAATTTAGAATGTGTGTACTACGGCAGTTTAAAATAAAAATAAATATTTTCATTTTTATATAAATTTTCTAAAATAATTCAAAATAATTCAGTGGTGCGTTAAATTTGCTGGCCAGTGTATATTAAGGTCCGGTTTTACAAGAGGGATTTATACTAGGTATAGTTATTCTGGGAATAAAGTTATACCAGAATTTATACCTAGTTTAAAACTAGTTGGTTTTACGATGCTTTTTTACACCGGTATAGCAGTTCTTGGAGTAAGAATTGCTATACCGGTGTAAAAAAGCATCGTAAAACCATCTAGTTTTATTCTAGGTATAAATTCTAGTATAACTTTATTCCCAGAATAGCTATACCTAGTATAAATCTCTTGTAAAACCGGCCGTAAATAGAGTATATTTTTATAATTTGGTAAATGAAAATTTGTATTAAACTTATTAAAATGTGTACTTACCTACCCATATTCATGAAACACCTCGTGAAACGCATTTATGTATATATTATTGATTGGTAATATTTCAATTTGCTTTCCACCATTTCCATAATATATTTACGGATATACTTGACTTTTAGTTGCTTCTGAATTGAGTGCCCAATGACTAAACCCCAAATATATACATCTTCTTATTTTCTTTGTGTCTTGGAAAATGAGGGTTAAACCGCTGGTGCGTTCTGGGAATTACAGGTAATAAAAAAGAGTAAGCATCACTTAGAATTAGTTGCAATTATCCAGCAATTATTAGACAATGGTGAGCATTACGAGTCCCGTTGTCTCTGAAGGTCGGCAAATAGATTTTTGTTGAATCCTGTTGCCTCCGAAGACAGGCAAGTAGATTTTTGTTGAGTCCTGTTGTCTCCGAAGACCAGCAAGTAGATTTTGGTTAAGCCCTGTTATTTCTGAAGATCAGCAAGTACATTTTTGTCAGGGTCGAGTCGTCTCGTAAATGGTGAATATACAAATTCTACCATTAGTGAGCAATTTTGATCCAAATGGCTTGAAATAATCCGTTCGACAAAGCTTAACTAGTTCTAAATTTAAATGGTATGAGTAAAACAATTGATGAAATAAACAGGAATAGAGCAATTTGATTTGATTAAGTTTATTAAAAAATATATTTTATTGATTAAGGTTTTAGTATGCACAATAATATATACATATTATATTTTTTCTACTCCTATACTATAAGTTGTTGGTTAAATGCCGATTCTCAGTTTCATAATGATACTTATTATAACACTGGTTTTCATTATAAAACTGAAAAATTGACCAATAGAAATCTAGATTTTCAAATACCCAAGTAGGCAGACCCAACATTTTCTGTAGAATGTTTGACAGTGTTTTAGTTTTTAGTTTAAATCTTTTGCGTCAGTTTTTAAAAGAAATGTCGAGCACCAGACCAAAAATCTTGATGAACAAGGTAAATACATATTTAAACATCAATTTTTGTTTACAATAATTTATTACTAATTTTGTATAACAGTAACATACCTACACACTTTATGCTACTAGTTTAACAATGTGGTCCCGTAGCACAGTGAGGAAAGGCGCCGCATAAGGTTGTTTTCGATCTGTACGTACCGGGTTCGAGTTCGGGTAGTACATTTTTTTAAATCAAATTTCTTCGTTGGAAAAATAGTTTATGAAACTCTCATGTAATGGTTATTAATACACTCGCGTTAACCATAGGAAACTCGCCTTTGGCTCGTTTCGTATCCCGGTTAATGCTTGTGTATTAATAATCATCATTACATGATCGTTGCATAATATACTATTTCAATATATACAGATACAAGCTTTCACTAGAGCCAGATAACTAAGATTTGAAGGAAAGCATAAATACATACTTTATCACATTCCGACTTAAATTCCGTTGAAATGTAAAGCAATAACCAACGAACTTTGGATCTAACAATGGTAATCCAAAAATATAGGTCAAAAAAAGGACAAAAAAGGGAATGGGAGCTGGAAATAATACCTTCCAATGGTACACAGAAGGCTCGAAAACAATAAGAGAAGCAGGGTTCGTTTATTTTTCAGAAGGAAAAAATCTATTCCGGGAGAAAATTGTGGTGAATATTAATTAATTTCTGCAAACACCATTCAATTTTTAATCTCACCTCCGCAATAAAAATGTCCGATGCTATTCATGCTCTTTCATGAATCATATCTTCAATAGAAACACCAATTGAACAAATAATCTTACCAAGCTCAGAAATGCCACCAAGTCTATCGCTAACTGTAACTTTAAATTCCACTAGGTGACTGTCTGCTGCTAAGCATCTTTCCAATAGGGTTTTATCAATATTTCCTCCACTGACAATTAAAACCTCCCTGAAAGTAGTAATTCATTATTTTAAATTTAAAGTGCTCAAGTTTTTAAAAGCTAAATGGTGTTATATACTGGTACGTTTAACAGCTTCCTTTAGATAAATTATTTGATATCTAAAGAATTGACCTGGGAAATGCCCCAAGATGGTATGATGAAAAAGAATAAGTTTTCAAAGAAACTCGCTACGGAATTAAGCATCAAGAAGGAATTTGATCCAAATACCGTTACCAGACTTATGGAAAGGATGACATTCAGTAGTACACAGACGGCTTAAAAACAATAGAAGGAGCTGAGATAAGAGTGTACTGGTCAGGAACCAAACACTCTGGAAGCTTGTGAGAAAAAACACCAAGTATCTGTCAAGCGGAAATTCTTACTATATGTTCAATAGCTCTTGTGTAATCAGGTCGAAAATGGTGTGGGAATGCCTAGACAAACTCAATGAACTAGGCGAGAACAAGAAGGAAATGAAATAGCAGATGAACTAGCAAATAGGGGACATACCCCTTTTGGGGGGCCTGAACCCTTTTGCGGGATCAGCTCCAATGTAATATTTAAACTAAAGGATTTACTAGACTCTGAGACTCTCCTCAGAAAATAAGTAAAAGTAAGGGAGACAATAGATCTCTCAGTAAATGTCACACCAAAATACATACATAGGTCAAAAATTGAAGTATACCTGAATTGAGACAACACGGACATGACCCTTTTCAAAAACAAGTAATAACGTCTGCTTCGACGAGAGAACTCGCAGCTATTGTATCTCTGTATACATCAATTAAATCCTGCCCACCCTGTATACATTTTACTCGGAATTAGTAAGCATTAGGGTGCATTACATGAAATTACTGGGAAGTTAGGATACATTGGTGGGAAGCACTCAGGAATTAGTATTCATTAGTGAATAATAATTAAGGGAGAAAATTAAGGAGAATTGATGTTTCACAGATCAGAGAAGAGAAATGAACAAAGGTATATTTTTATAAATCGCCACCTGTTGATAGTGATTTTCTGTCAAGGTTAATATATCTAAATATGCATATTAATTCAACCATTGTGGAAAATGGTATGTGCTGTATTATATTCGATCCCACTTATTATTTTGTTTTGTAGCAGTCTATAAATAAATACCTATCAAAGCTGTTAATTGCATAGTAGCCAGGCTGGAGTTTACATAATACGTTATGAATAACTCGATGAAAATCATAAATCATTTCAGCAGCTATAAACATTTAATTTGCTTGAAAATATTTGTAAAAATTTCTATCGATGACAACTCAATCGATATGAAGTATTTAGAATATCAATAGTACCAATCACAAAGAGAGAGAAATGTTGGATATGAAGGTGTCTTCAAGGCCGCGGGGAGTGCGACGAAAATTGAATCTGTGGAACATTGTATTTGGATTATTATCATTTCAAAATTCATTTAGTATGAGTTTGTAATAGTATTACATTCATACATATTCATTTTTTATTTTTAAACCAGGAGGTAACTAATTAACTTGTTACTTTGCATCTAGTTACTCTATGCCCAATTAAATTATTTTTCTCCTTATTTTTCGCCCGCTCGTAGAAAAAATGTTGTTCCGAACACATGTGCAAAATGTATTCTCTGGACAACTGCAGTCGCGGGCATAAACGTATCACTTTCCACACGCATGCTTCTACTTTATTTCCGAAATAATTATTTATGATACAAGTGCGTGAAATTACTTTTGCGCACGAGTTGCGAAAATGCAAGGAACGAGCGTTATTCTTTTTCGCAACGAGTGCGCACTTCACGCACAAGTGTCATACAAAAGTTTATCAAGGAGCACATGAAGAAAAAATGAAAAAATGTGCTCTGAAGGGATTAAAAAGGATAAAAATGAATTTCCTATAAACAAATATATACACAACGAATTCTAATTATTTAAATTCATATTTACAGTAAAATGAGCACAATTATTTAAATCACTAATTACAACATTGGGTAATTTGTCTTTTTTGAAAGTAACAAATATTTTTCACTATGTCTGATGCTTCTGTCAAATTTATACAACAAACGACTAAATTCAAGGCAACTAGATAATCACGTAGCTAAATAAGAGTGTTATAATGAAAACCCCATTTAAAAAGCATTGGTCATTTACGCACGCTTTTGGGTATTATTGAAAGTCCCATATAAAAAGCATTGTTCGTTCACACATTTTTTTTTGGTTCGTAAATGCCTAATTTTAAAGGTGATCGTAGATAAATTAATTTTTTATGTAGTGGATAAAGAAATGTTTTGTTGGAAACCTGATTACCTACACAAGACTGAATAATTTGAATATTTTACAAAAATTGGAAAATATTAAAAATAAATCGCAAACGCACCTCTCGAGGCGTTTACCCCGTCGTCTGACTGACAAGTACACTGTCAGTTTTCGATATATTATGAACGTACTCGTTATGTCATCAGTCATTTTTGGTCGAGCGCGTATTTTAAACTAATGGCATTTTTATTCAAATAATTTCATCTTGATAGGTAATTTCAAGCAGCAAATATGTTGCTCCTGGGTATACAAATTATGTTACATAAGTTTTGTTGAACTTCTATCCCTAGATTCTCAAAATATTTGAATTTGTTCAGTATTGATATTTGGTATTGTAGTACTGTGATGTTTACGCACAAAAATATAAGATTGATTCCACAATCTCTATCGTTATTTGAATAGAATAGTTATAGTAACTGTATCGTCATCATTTAGGTCAACTAGTATTGGTTCAATATGAATTTCAATTCTGTTGTCAAGATCCCACACCGTTCCTTGAGTTGATACATCAGCACAACAGTTCTAAATTCACTTTTTGTATGGCAACACTTAATTAAAAATTAAATTTAAATACAGTGCTTATTTTTGTGCCCATACCAATTCTATAGTGCTCAGCTATCAGTCATAAGAACCTGAGCACAATAGGTAACTTGACTAAAATTTTAATTAGCCAATATGTGCTGTAAATCATAAGAATATATTGCATAAAAGCGACTTAAGATTTAGAAGACAAATATGGATATACAGTTGTGGGGTGGGTACCAGTTAAAAGGAATGTTTATTTCCGTACTGTGAAAGCAAAGATGACTCCTGAACACAATGTTAAGAAAAAACAATATTCATGAAAAATTGGAAAAAGTGATAGATCTACAGTGTCATGACTGTGCAGCTTTGTTAGGATGAATAAATTCATTGTTTCAACCCTTCCTATGTGGAATCGTTCCATTACTAACCAATTTCATTAGCAGTAAATTATAAAAATTGATGTAAATAACGATATGAAACCTAGTAGTGTTTCATCGATACCTATCAGCTGCATTACATTTGATCTTATATACACACCTTCAATTTATTCCTGGTAATGTAACTGTAACTATTGTAACGGGTGGTTGTAAGCACGTAATGCTTAAAATATATAACTTTGGAACGTAAATCAGAACGCCAGCTGTTAATGCATTGTAAAATTGGGAGTGTGATATATCTGCCAACTTGTGCATACCTCAGCTAATCCTGAGATGGGTTTCCATTGGAATGTCATCGTAATATATTGACTTTCTCATAATTTTCGGAGTATGCTTTAAACAGGCGGTCAGCATTTTATGGTGTAATATAGCAAAATTACTGCTTCAAAAATCTATTATGCTTCTCGTTGCAAGAAAAACGCTACTTTAGCTTCGAATAGAGGAAGGCAACTAGAAAACTACAATATTTTTGAAGTTGCTCTAGCTAGAATATAATATGTGTATTTTGGAAAAAAACATCATGTCTTATACAACTTTTAAAATAGCACCTACTTTGAAACTAATCCTTTAATTCTCCTTACTGCATTTCATTACTTAATGAATCACTTTCACTAAAATATTCACACTTGTATATAGTTGCTTGTGCTAAATTTACTGTCACTTTTCTGCAAAGTAGGTATTCCCTCAAATCTTCGAGATGTTCCAATTACATCACCCAATACACGATGAGGTGATAAACTAACTGATACTCCACTAAACAAATTACACTGCACACCTATGCTTCTCATTTGAGTGAAATATTTGGGGGTTTGTGTCGATACATCCTTACTCTGACTATCATTTTCAATCTTGCACTGCTTGGCAATCATATTTGTATCAATACTCGGGTTATTCTGTTTTAAAAATTCGAAGGAAGATGAAGTACAAGCAACATCTTCACGAACCAGTTGTCTCTTTATTCTTTTAATTGCAGTAATACTTTCAGGATCAGCAGGTGCTCTATTTCTCTCTGGTTGACAATCAAATATGTGCGGTACAACTCCTGATTTTATATATTTTTTGCCACCCATTAATTTAAATCTCACGTAATTTTCCATATCCTCTTCTAACTGAAAACAAGAAGAAACTGTTAGATATTTATTGAGGTAATAAAATACAGCCTCATATATAGTACATCTAAAATTATTTAAAAACTCATTTCATTGAAAAAAAACTTCAGCTTTTGCTGTATATATTTTTAAATTATGGTAGTTGAATTTTTCACCCGAATAATTTTTATTAGACTTAGCTAATGTAAAAAATAATCCTCACCCTAATAGACTACACGCATATTTCATATTTTGCTTAGATATTAATTTGTAATAGTAAAGTAAAAATAACTAATAATAGGAAATAAACCAGTTTCCATTGGAAATAACATCCAAATTTTAAAAAACTTGAGAGGTGTCAAGGGACACCCGGATGGAACGAAGTTCCTTTCGATTAACTAGTGAAGGAATTGTACATATACATACACACACCGAAACATTTATATATATATATATATATACATATATATATGTACTCTGTCTGTCTATTCTTTCATACACGTCATAGATGCGCGGTAAACACAACAACAGAGTGTATATATATATATATATATATATATATATATATATATATATATTTATATATATATTTATATACTCTCTCAACTTCGTAAACACAACAGCGTATAGGTTAGAACACGCACGGCTTGCTAAATACATACGTTCTGATATAGTAATATTAAAATATGATTTGTTTTTGAATTTATTAAAATTATGACGCGTACACTTGCTAAACACACAAAATGTGGAGATTATAATGCGTATGACTTGGTTAGCACAATAATAAAGAGAGGTTATAGTGCGTACTTGCTAAAAATACAAAAGCATTTATTATTATTATCTGTATATAATCGCACATTGCAGCATGTAATACCTTTCTTCGCATCTAATACACATGAGAGCTCATGGCAGCATGTGTTGAATGCCTTGATATAGACGCGTAGGTTGATGGTTCGCTCCCGGACTATGGTGAAATTTTTTTAAAATAGCTTCCTATATCAAAAAGTGTCGTGACAACTTTTGGTAAGAATTTTATCCGTCTAGCCCCCTTTCACAACGCGCGATAGGGAACTTCGTTCCAATAAAATTCAAATTTTAATGCACTTTCCGACCACCACCCTAGGATTTCCGAACGCTACCGATGATACGTGTGATGTCATACCATTTGTTTACTTTTGTCAATATGGCCGGTATTGCATTAAGTTCTGTGTAGCTTAGTGTTTATATTGTATTTTTTCTACTACCGTGTGTAAAGTACGTACTTTAGACACATTTT
>CAJUYH010006960.1:0-18753 GCA_910591685.1 Galerucella tenella
TGTTGTAGTTATTTTAGCCTCTAGATCTCGGAGTAACAGTTCATCTGATAGTTCCACTTAAACTTTTTTCAATTTCTGACGCTGTTAATAGCTCCGTAAATACCTTTGTTACCACATTTTAAATTTATTTCTATTAAATAATAAAATGAAACTATTTGATTTGTTTAAATCTACATTATATATAGATTTAGATTTAAACAAATCAAATTGTTTCATTTCATCATTTAGTATGGATCTACATCAAGTAAAACCCGCATCTATTCAATTATTTCTATTAATTAGTTCATTTCTGTGACCGCTCCAAAAAATCGTTAGGTTTTTGAGGTTAAGCTGTCATTCTATAAACAACCAAATTCATTCACATCGATACAACGGTGGAGTGGTTTGCAATTTTGGTTGATGCAACAATTATAAATGAACGCGTCATTCTTCAATGTACAATCCACCAATGGATATAAAAACGCAGTTGGTGGATTGGTGGATCCACCGGTGAATAGAAGAACGTGCCTATATTTACAAGCTTTTTGGTGCTTTCAAATTCATTGCTTCTTCAAGATTAGAAAACAGTTATTTTCATAACTAATCATTCAGGCAAATCTGCAGTGTGTAGTTAATAGAATGCCGAAGCAGCTGAACAGTAAATGTCAAGAGATGGTAGCATTTTTGTTAAGCTATTTTGAACGAGAATGCCGAAATGGGGGCCCGCTTACTGCTGTATGAGACGTGAGTAAAAGTATTAGCCATTTGTATTCATTATTAAGAACTGTCAATTTAACATTAGATTGACTTTTCTAGTTTTTGTTAAGAAGAGAAGAAAACTACAGCTTGGCAACATCACATTATTTTGTTTTGCAGCGTCATCGTCTTATATAATTTTTTCCTGATGCGACTAGCTGAATGACGTGGGTCCAAGCCAAAAAAAAAGCGTCATCGTCTTTTTATCGTAAATAAACCATAGAACCCTCACGTCACAAAAATTTTAATATTTGAATTGGACCAATATTTTTAAAACTATTGTATATATTATGTGAATTTTTATCAGAAATTTTTTTATCACTCTTCCACGCCTCAAAATACGCGTTTGTCTCTGCAATCACCTCTTCATTTGTACGAAATCGCTTTACACCAAGCCATTTTTTCAAGCTTCAGAAAATTTTTCTTCACTAATAGCGGACGAATGAGTATGAGCATTGTGGTGATGGAACAAAACTCTCTTCAACAATTGCGGTCGTTTTTCACTATGTTCCGCATCAAAACGCTTCAGCAAATTAGCATAATATTGGCCAGTTATCGTTCTCCATTTTTCTAAATCATCAATAAAGATTACACTTTTGGAATTCCAAAATACTGTGGCCTTGACCTTATTGGCCGTAGAAACGAATTTTGCTTCCTTGGGAACACGTTCTTTGGATGAAATCCATTGTTTCGACTGTATATTTGTTTCTGGGGTATAATGATGTAACCAAGTTTCATCTACTGTAACTCTAAGAGTTCATCCACACCTCAAATGTGGTTAGAATCCAAATGAAGGGTTCAATGAAACTCAAAGTCAAACCACAATATATTTAATGTCCGTTGGGAATCAAAACTTGCAACTAGTTTCGGTAACAATTACCATCATCAGGCTATAACAAATAGAAAATGGTACCTTATTGTGAAGATCTAAAGAGACAATAAAAAAGATTTAACAAAGTTGCGATCAAATAATATTTTACAATCAAGTTAAAATTATAAGAGAAAATTAATCTAAAATAATGAATCTATACTATAATGACAAAAGTTATAAGAAATTTAAATATTTTAAATGTAACAAATTACAAAAGTTACCTGTATGAAATTTCACAACTGGAAGGGTAAGATCATCACTGTCATCAGTCCATGAAGTAGTACTTTTTAACAAAGTTAAATATTTAATAAATTGTGGAATGAGAAAACCTCGAACAAACTTAAGAGTAAGAAAAGGGGAGAAATTTAAGAACTATGTATGTTTTCTCATGAGAAAACCTTAAACTTATTAAAATTAATTAATTTTTAAATTTTGAGAATTTCATTAAATTGAACTTACTTTCTACTTCAATTTAAAGTTTTCATTATTTCATAGGTTTTAATAAGTTTAAGGTTTTCTCATGAGAAAACATACATAGTTCTTAACTTTCTACCCTTTTCTTACTCTTAAGTTTGTTTGAGGTTTTTTCATTCCACAATTTATTAAATATTTAACTTTGTTAAAAAGTACTACTTCATGGACTGATGACAGTGCGATGATTTTACCCTTCCAGTTGTGAAATTTCATACAGGTAACTTTTGTAATTTGTTATATTTAGAAACATTTAAAATATTTAAATTTCTCATAACTTTTGTCATTATAGTATAGATTCATTATTTTAGATTAATTTTCTCTTATAATTTTAACTTGATTGTGAAATATTATTTGATCGCAACTTTGTTAAATCTTTTTTATTGTCTCTTCAGATCTTTACAATAAGGTACCATTTTCTATTTGTTATAGCCCGATGATGGTAATTTGTTACCGAAACTAGTTGAAAGTTTTGAGTCCCAACGGACATTAAATATATTGTGGTTTGACTTTGAGTTTCATTGAACCCTTCATTTCATCTACTGTGACATATCGACAGATCAGAACCATGGCGGAAACTAACGATTTTTACCGTAGCTAAAGTGTTAGGTTAGGTTTTGTTGTGAGTGGGTCTATAAGGCCCTCCACTGCGACTCGCGAGAGTCTATTGTGGCTCACACCTATTCAGATTTCGAATTCGAGCCGCGGCAGGGCAGGCACAAATTATATGCTCTGCTGTTTTATCATTTTCCAAACAAAGACGGCAAGTCGGATCTTCCGACAGTCCAAGTTTTAGCATATGATGATTCAGATGACAGTGGCCTGTTAAAAGGCCTGTTAGACAACGTAGGTCATGCCTGCTATAGTCTAACATTTCTTTGGAGACATTCTTCGACGGATGTATAAAAGCCTTTGAATGAACCAATCCTGGTACATTATACCAGAAGTCTAAAGCTCTTCTTGATGTCCAGGTATTTAGTGTTTGTATGGCAAAACTTATTGAGATGCCAATTGTAGGTTCTGGTCCGATAGAAACACGTGCAGCACCCTTCCTTGCAAAAAAGTCTGCGTTCTCGTCTTCTTCCATGCCAGAATGGCCAGGGATCCAGACCAGCAATACTTTATTGAGTTCTCCTATTGAGAAGAGTCCTTTTTGGCAGTCTAAAACCAATTTCGACGTTACACGGCGAGAGCTAAGTGCTTTCAAAGCCGCTTGGCTGTCCAAGAAAATTTTTATTGTTCTATGTATGGGATTGGCTTGCTCCACTCTCTCCACACATGGAACAATGGCGTAAATTTCCGCCTGAAATACGTTTGCATAGGATCCTAGAGAGGTTGAAATTCCTGTCCCAGGTCTGCGCCCGTATACACCAAGTGTAGCCAAAGTGTGCCAGCCTCTGAAAAGTCATTTTTCCGTCACTTTGCCCTCGTAGGTATGCTCATAAGATTTTATTCGAAACAAGCAATTGACCGAGGGAGCGTCTTCCCACTGAAAAGAAATTCGAATTTATCAAATAAAATCCCACATCAATAAATAAATAAAAACATGGAAAGAAACGATTTGACACGTTGAACGACATTTACCACAGCGACCTCAAAACCTAAGAAGCCAAAAAAGATTCTCACAAGTTCCCACCGAAATTTTATCTAGCAAAGACAAAATCAAAGAAAAGGTTCGAATTTATAAAAGCGGAAAGAATGAAAACAAATAAAACCAAGTGAAATCAAATATAATTCCGGCAGGTTGCTCGCCGACTGGTAGTATAAAGTCAAATCACTCTGACAAAATTGAGGTCCAAGGAAAACACAGGGCAGCAATACATTTCACTGCAAAAAGGTCTGCGTCATGGAAAATTCTAACAGACTAGAATAGAAATTTGTTTTTCCGGTTGATTTTTCAGCCAACTTCCACAAATTGGAATTGTCATAAAATTATAATTTTTTTATATGGAAGAACATTGTGTTCCGATATTTTTATTTTATTTTTATTGCAGATTCTTACTTTGACAATGGCAAAAAGTTAAAGATACTCGAGCAATACTCAGATCAGTACAGTAAATCTATCAAAAAGTGAAATGATGATATTTTTCACTAGTTTAAGGGAGCAATATAACTTTATTAGCTGGGTTCCAGATATTATGTTGTTGCATTCATCCAGAAGACTATTTCCAATGTTCAGATCTTCTCTTTTTCTCGGCTTCACCCATATCTTCTAATATTACATTGGATCTGATTCTGCAACAGGGTTCAGGCCCCCAAAAGGGTATTTCAGTTCCCCCCTTTGCTAGTTCATCTGCTATTTATTTTCCACAGAAAGGTGACCATTGTTCTCACCTAGCTCATTGAGTTACACAAGCGCTCAATACTTCAATGGCTGCGTTACTATCCGACATTTTGTAGTGGAATAATGGAAAGACCTTCATTCACACACTTGCTATATAGAATCCCTCGCAACTATACCAAGGAGACTATTACCTCAGCTGAAGTCTGCGGATACGCTAACATTTCCCTAAGAAATAGGTCTAAAGGAATTACTATCTTCATTAGTTTAGCGGCCATGGGCGCTGGTTACACTTTCAAAAACCAACTTATAAAAACCAAAGGTTGATAATATGAACTGCGAAATCTATGAGAATTTGTTCACGGACAAATTTTCATCCAGCCTAAAGGAACCTGGTTTAATTATAATGGGTAACGATAGGAACCGTTCACGTTTGGTGGAACCAATTCCGTGTTCTACTGATACCTACATATTTCTCTTTGAATCCTTCTATTGGGCTTATGTTCGAATGTGTGAATCGAGAAATAGGAATTTTTTGTTCAATCACATAGGTTGACTTTCGATTATTAGAATAATTAAAAGCTAAATTAATATAAATCGGGTTATTTCAATTTCAAATGAGAAAAAACCATGATTCACGTAAAACAATACCTGCTTTTAAGCTAAAATATTCAAAATGTAATTAGTTCGAACATTTTACATCCAAATAATGTTTATTCATGAATATTGTTTATAATTTCTCTTCGCATGAACTAATTCATATTATTAATTACAATTCTACAAACAATAATAATAGTAGGAACATACTGTAAATAATAGTGTTATGTAACATATGAAAGTGCATTCATTAAAAATGTTTGTTTTTAAAACGGTATAATCGGTAAATACATCATGATACGTTTGATCTGCTCTTCCCAGTTTTAATAATCGGTCTTGGTCGAAGCAGTGGCAGACGATGGATAAGAAGCACATATTATGATCGTTAATTATTTAACGTTTAATGGAAAGTTATTTTGGAGAGTGGAAAAATATGTTTTCTTTATTAGTGAACCATTTTACCTATTTAAAGCACGCCTCAGCGTGTTCAAATCGAACTTTAAAACACGCGCGTGTTTTAAAGTTACCGTAGCAACAGCAACAACCAAGAAACGAAGTCTAAATCTATAGTCTAAATCTATAGTCTAAATCATGTCTAAATGACAATTTTTTTAATAATAATCTGACAGGAGTAGTTTGTAACGTCAAAACTCTTATTCGAACAATATTTAACAATGTAAAATTTATAAATTGAAATTGGAAGTGCCGTTGGTATTGTTTGAAAAATTAATTGGATTTTCCAAATCTTAGCAAATGGTATTTAAATTAATACTATTGACATTCACAGAACTCAATAAGGTGGAACTTCCATCAAAATACAAATTAGTTTATGATTTTCTTATTTCCATGACAACGCAAGGTATACATCATATACATCACAAATTCAACCATTTGACATTTAGTTCTTATTTCTATCTATGATTTCCATTTCTTGTTGTAGCAGTTTTAGACCAGTATTTATAATTTCATAGTGCACCAATAAAAAAAAATAGCGTAAAGTATTCGTGGAAAACTGGTCTTTAAAACACTTGCTCTATTTCGCGCGTGTTTTAAAGACCTTAATATCCACTTATACTTTAATATACTATTTTCTACGACCGTGCGTTTAAACCCTTTTTTCCACACGCATTTTAGTTTTGAAAGTGTCACTGTTGCGGAAAAGTAGAATTATACAAATTTTGACCTTATTAGATAGTTTTTTACTTCGTAAGTTATAACTATTGTTACAACAGGTAAATAAATATTTACGAAATATATCAAATGGAGTTCTTTCATCTACAAATGACTTAAAACCGTTGCCGTAACCGTCATCGTCATCTTTATGTGACCTGCAGCCGATGCAATCCTCATAGACGTCATCTACTTACTAGTTAACACCAAATAACTCCACTAGACGGGCAATTTTAAGTAATCTATCGAACACAACAAATTGTGTTCTTAATATTAATATTAAGAATGTACAGTGTTATATCAAAATATCTTCATTATTTTATATTTTCCAAAAAAAAATAAAAATGCAACAAAAAGCTAGAAAAGAGGAAGTTTCATATGATGGACTATTTATTCTCCTGTTGTAACAATAGTTAAAACTTCCGAAGTAAAAAACTAATATGGTCAAAATTTGCATAATTTTACTTTTCGGCACTGGTGCGGGAAAGTGACACTTTCAAAGCTAAAATGCGTGCGGGAAAGTGGGTTGAAACGCACGTTCATAGAAAAATAACTATTTTCCACTACTAACAACTGTGAAGTTGACAGTTGTTGTTTCTTCTAGCCAACTGAGAAGTTGAATTTCTCTTTATAATTCTCTATTATTAACCTAGGTGAATAGTGGACAAATTCAGATATTTTGAGAATCCAGGTATAGTAGTTCAACAAAAACTTGTACAACATGATTTTGTATACCCAGGAGATTGTCTTGAAGATATTTGCTGCTTGAAATTACATATCAAGGTAAAATTATTTGAATAAAAATGCCATTAGTTTGAAATTCTCGCTCAACCAAAAATGACTGATGACATAACGATTACGTTCATAATATATCGAAAAATGACAGTGTACTTGTCAGTCAGACGACGGAGTAAACGCTTCTCGTGGTGCATTCACCATGGTGGTGAATACATTCATAATCCTAGCACCTTTTTCCGCTCGGGACCAAGTCTCTCGCGAAATAATATTGGTGCTCGGTCAATAATGGTCTTCACCACCTTAGCACAGTATATAAACCAACCAGTAGTATATCTCTTATAAATTTCATTCATAAATTGCCAGAGCTTTTGATAAACTTGAACGGATCGTTTTACGATTCATTTTACCATAGTCGTAGGTGCATAAGTTTTAAAATGACTTGAACGTGTTAAATGTTTTTTCTTAAATATTGTAGAACAGTACACTGATGAGTGAATAAAACAATAGTCTTATACAAAATATTTATTGGTTTTTCCATATTACAATTTTCATTTGATTATGATTTTTGAAATTTTTATTGACAAATTTCAATGTGTAATAAAGTCGTACCGTGAAGAAAAGTTTTATTAAATATTTTATTGGAAAATCAACACAAGGATGTACTTGTTCAAACTCTGTTGTTTGACTAATATTTATAAGTGATTCAACAATATTATATTCCGTAGCAGCTTTCTCAAAATTCATTTGGAATAATGTTTCTAATAATGAGATGTATTGTACAAAATTTTCATGCGGCATATTCAAGTTTCCAAAAGTATCCTTATTAGTATTTTCTCTAAGGTAACAATATAAAGACGAATTGTCTAAATTCTGATACGCTTGTGAAAACGTCTCACATACGCTGCATGTATGGAATTGGAATAGCCTTTTTTAAAAGAAGTCTTCTTTAATGATGCTGCATAATCATATCTGGTTCAAAATGAGCACCACATAAACGATGACTACTATTGTATAGAGTTTCTATTTTTGGTATCAAGGCATGCTTCGAGCCAAACTTTAGCTCTGAAACAAAAACAACAAATTGAATCAATTCATGGAACTGAGGGTCATAAATGTAATATGAAGATCAAATAATAAAGTATTATACATTTCGTATGAAAATACAAACAGTTTCTCACCTTTCTGAATCCTTTGGAAAACGGTAAAATTTTTCATCACAATTATAATATTTATTGTTACATCCACGAACTACACACACACTACCCGATTTCTTCTTTTTAATGGCATCCATTGCAAAAAAATGCTTATAAACTATTAAAATAATACCGAAAAGCCGTAAAAATATAAGCTGTAATAAATAATTTTATTCGCAAATTCACCACTTGCACTTTGGTTGGATCGCAGAACAGCACTGGCCGCCGGATGATATTATAGTCATTCGTAGGTCACAGCGTGTCACAGGGAGCTCGGCAGTGCGACGTCACGAGATAACATACTGGTTCGTTCATTTACTGTGTCCTTAGTGTATAATATAATATAAATCTTTATTAGTCAAAAATTGTGTTTCACAATATGTGGTAGTTGAAAACAAAAACTATCTCATTATTCTTAGGGCATTGAGTACCTGCAATAATAAAATAGACCGCGGCTATGCCGCTTCGCCGATGTTCGGGCTCCATTAACACACTCCACATTAATAAATCCTCCCTCGATTACGGCTCCTTGCTGTTGCATTATCCGTTTCTTTCGATAGTATATGACTATAATCAAACCGTCCGAACTAAACCGTTCACATTCCCTCAGAGATTTTGTTGTGTTTTCTCTGAAAAGTAGTGTTTAATATACTATTGTTCAATCTTCATCTTATGAATGTTTTGCTATGATTATACATTAAATGAATTTTTTACAGTGCTTTCTGATCCTGTTCTTTACAGATCCTTGTACAACGATTTTTGGTATACCAAGGATCTGTCCTGGTTCAGGATGGTTCGTCAGCTTATTCATTGCCCTTGATACTCTGTTTACCTGGTATCTGGGTCAACTTGATGCTATTCCGGTTGGCCAACGTCTTCACATCTTTGATGCAGCCCCTTCCTATTGTAGAGCCAAGTCCATTTCTGGTTCGAGAATCTACAACTTTCATCTGTTCTTTTAATAACTTCGCAGTGAGATATTGTTCATTATAAACATGCGTACTTTATTGCCATCAGAAGCGTCCAGCGTGGGAGGGGTAATGGGTGAATTTGGTAAATATTTTTGTGTATCGGTTTTTTGGAAGATTTAAAATTATTTTCAAAAGCTTTGAGGTATCATCCAAAAAATGTGTGCTTTTCGATAAAAATAGTTTTCAATCTTTTGAAAAAAATCTGTTCTATTTCCTGAAAAGATGGAAATTGTCAATAATAAATATATTATAGATTCTATAATATAGAATTCTACAACCATAAAAATTTCAATAAATTTGAGAGTAATAAGTCAAAAATAAATAAAGACTTGGCGACAATATACAGGGTGAGACTTCCGTCTGCTGTTAAGTGGAATAATAGTGGTAATAGTGGTAATAGTACTGTAGTAAGCGACCGGTAGAGTTCTTTAGTGTACGGAGCTCCAGGACAGGTTCCAAACGGATAGAGGTTTTCTAAATTGGAAATATACTTCCATCAGATATTGCACTGTGTGTTCATATATCACCATAATATTTTATTCATAGCAGTACAAACTGCAATGAACGACATACCCAAATTCTTTATTCTTGCTCACTATATCTACCGCTTATAAAAATTAATTAGAATTTATATTGATCGCCGCCGCCTGTGTCTAATCGCTGCTGGGCGATGTTTTTCACTTTAATTATAAAAACTGAGCTGAAGATAATGAGATTAATGATTTTGGAGAAAGGGAGAATTGAAATTTTGATGACGTTTGAGTAGGAGGCGAAAATAGAATAGATTTGTGATATTATCACTAAAGAAAAATTGCTCTTGGCTACTTTTTGGAAAGGTATGAAAGTTTCCTGCTTGGTAATTTAGCGAATGACGTTTTCCATGATTGAAATTGCCGAAAAGTATGTTAATTGAACTCGTACTAGGAAAAAGTATTCACTTGATCTGGTGCTTTTTCTCTCAAGTTTTAAATTAATTTCAAATATGGCCGTGCAGGGCAAACAATTTAGACAGATAGGTTAGTTTTGTTTTGTCTATTTCGTCATAAGCAGTGCTCAAGACTTTTTAGTCGAATTTATTAGTATATTTTGCTTCAATTTAGTATATTTCATTAGTGTTCAGTATATTGTTCATTTGATTAGTATTTTTTATTTAGAATATATCACTTTTCTAAGTTTTTATGAATATTGTTATTGAACAAAACTGAACAAATGCCTGCTACATACAGCCTGATATTTGATTTTTGATTCTGTTAAATCATCTCTTATGAATATTGTTATTGAACAAAACTGAACAAAATGCCTGCTACATACAGCCTGATATTTGATTTTTGATTCTGTTAAATCATCTCTATTGATTGCTGCTAACCACATTTCTCTACGCTTCTTACTTAATTCATTCTTGTGCACCAAAAATGTGTTCTTTAAAACAGCTGGGACCTTAAAAAGCTTACTTGGTCTCGGTTTGAACGGCTCCCACAACCGACTACAATACAAGTTGTTGGCATTTTGAAGTAGGTGTTTCACTCCTGGAATCCGTGAGCATAAAAGTTAAATACTGTAGGTGATATCTTCCAATTCCAGCACGTGAAATTTTAATGCCAGCAATTTCATAAAAGTTTCACTTTCATTATAATATTGTATATGTTTTAGTCGGTGTGTACTTACCCGTAAATATTAAATAATAATTCTTGATAGTCTAAAAACCACTAACAAAAAAATAATGTTCTTATATAGGTACACAACGAAAAGTTGGTCCTAAATTGATTTACCCAGCTTAAAAGTTTTATGGAACTGAACTTTTTATTGTATAGGTATTATTAGTACCTATAGAGACACCAAAGCAAAATAAAAGCACCTTTCTCCAAAATAAACACTTATGTATACCAAAATCTACGGTCTACAATGTATTAAATCACATTTGTTTGCCCTGTGTCGCCATATTTAGTTTTATTTGACAGGTCTCTGGATTGCCTAATTAACAATAAATGACATGCTAAACCTAACCTCGATTTTGTGAAAACGGCTGAATGTTGCGAATTGATCTGACAAAGTCTTGAAGTTTTTCCAGCACGTAAGCTGTAAATTGCTCTGGCCGTAAATCTGGCTGGTAAATTTATATTTATCCTGATAAGCAGGAAAGTAACTAAAATCTCGTCTTTTTATCGTAAATAAACCATGTAAAATGTTTTCTTGTTCCATAAATTCCAAAACATCGTCAAATACATGTTTCAATTTAATATACACAGCTTGTTCAATTGAAACCCATCTTTGGTCCGGGAAAAAATTGACAAGTACGGTTACCTTTTAACGCCTTTTTTAGTGGCCCAAAGATGTGAAAATCGCAAGGCGATAAATGGGGACTATAGGGTGGATGCTAAAATATCCTCCATTTCTTTCGTTGCAGATTTTCTTTCACACCTTCAGCACACAAAAATTGAATGACCGCACGCTTATCATATTTGGACGGATTGTTAACAGCAAACGCCATTTCAAAGTCACAATACTTAAAATCGCTGTCAAATATAAACGAAATAAACAGATCAGTGTGACGTTTGCATACACTACTAATGTTGGAAAACGTCAGTTGAATGATTACAATTGTTTCCAAGGCTAACCTAACCAAAGATGGGTTTCAGTTGAACAAGCCTCGTACTTCCCATTGATTATGCAAAAAACCCTTTTCTTTAAACAACAAAGCGTTTATCTTGTCTTTGTCAAGAAGAAAATGATCATATGCAAATCAGGTTATCAAAATCGCAGTCGCCAATCACTTCAATACTCTACACATTTCAGTTGATTGCCTGTAGATCAGAAAGTAAATGTTCATTAATCAGATGTCGCTCGCTGTTTTTTTTTCCGCTACTTTTTTTATGATGAAAGGAAGAAGAAAAGTGTTATTGGAAAATGGCGATAATTTGTCTTTCTCGTGTTTAACATCATTTGCACGTTCGATTGAAAAAAGAATCGAGTAACGATGTAATGCCAGGCTTTTGTTGGTGATTTTAATAATACACTTCCATTTATAACAATTCAACATGGAACAACTCAACGATTTCGATAGTATCAGCTCTACTACTCGATAAAATTTCATTCGTAATCCCAGGTACTTATCATTCAATTTGATGGAAGCTTTATTTCATAATACTCCGAATTATTACCCAAACAAAAAAATTATTTTCCAAATACTCTCTATTGTAGGATTACAATGAATTGAATAAAACTTTATAATTGGATCAATGAATGATTCAAGTGGGTTATTGTATCTCTGCAAACAATTCTATCCTTGGTGTCGGTGGGATAGAGTCCACACTTGGTTGATTCCAAACAAATTACGTAATGATGTAATTCTTTCCGCTCCTAAATTTGCTATCGATTCAATAAAATCTACTTACATCAGTATCAAATCTTATTTGAGATGATGGTTATAGCGATATAACTCTAGCGAAAGATGCAGTTATAAATGGACAAGGTTTCAATATTTTCACATCAGTAGATAATGACAATAGCATTAATTATAGAATTGCTAATAAATGAAAAAAGGAGTGGATGATTTTATCCACTGTGGCGTATCAAAGTTATATTTTTTCTTATGGAACACCCTATATTTTATTGCATTTTCTGATTGCCCCTAAAAAATAGAAGGCTCCTTCATAATGGTTCTCAATACCTAAATACAGAGGGTTCCGAGTTATGCTGACTTTTTTAAAAATGTGAACATTTCGAAAAAAATTAATAACCCATTGATATAACAAATTCTATCAAATGGTTGGACATTCGTTGAATGTATTCCATGATTGAATACTAAATATTCTCTTTACAGGGTGCTCAGAATTTTCAGTTTCATTATTAGATCATTCAATGTGCAATATGAGGCTTATTTTGAATGGAACACCCTGTATTTTAATAATTCATCATATTCAAAAAAATGTCGTCTCTCGAATGGTGTAAGGGTGTCCTATACCTAGGTATTATACTTTTCGTGCAATTTACAATTTTTGGAACTTTATTTCTTCACGTCAGGTTATGTTTGAGCGACCAGGGGTCGCTACGCAAAAGATCTGACCGTTACGCGTTACGTTACGCTACGTTATGTTACGTTCCTTCGTTATGTGCCTTGCTTGCGTGCTTGTGCTCTCTCCTTAGTCTCTCTCTCGTTTACGAAGCAGCGATTCATATGCTCCGGCCGGGATTCGAACCCGGACCGCCCGCGTGGAAGGCGAGCATTGTACCACTGAACCACCGATGCTATATTAAAATTCTATGCAAAGCTGGTATTCGCAGTGCTGGTGATCTTCGGATAAATTTTTACTATTATTTCCATAATTTTTTTTTGCGCGGTTGATCTTTTTTGTTCATTTCGAAGAAATTTAAATTATTTTATTCGGAATTTATTTCAATACGATCGCACAAAAAATGGTATAAGCATCTCGAACGTTAAGGGTAATTACAACGTTTGTATGTAGATTCCTCTCGTAAAATTGGACAAAATGATATGAGGATTAAGGGGTCTAGCACATTTACTTTTCGAAATACAGGGTGTTGAAAGTTGAAAACTTGAATGTTTTAATTCGATAACTTTAAAATGGATGGATGAATTGATTTGACATTTGGCAGGTTGTTTTTAAATGTAAAATGGCATATTTTTTATAGTTTGTGCAACTAGTGTGGATATGATGGCCATATCGCAAGAGGACGAAGTTTGAGCACGACGCCGTAGGCGGAGTGCTCAATCGTTCAAGTGCGATATGGACAATCCACACGAGTCGAGCAGTATATTTTTTCTACGACCCACTTAAGAAAAAATTTAGAAAATAAAAATTTCTATAAACTGTAATATAACTTCAAATTAAACATTTAACAATTCTATTTTATGTTTCCACCAATTTTGTGGTAAACGTACAGTTCTTGAATGTCCAATTTGTATAATGCTACGGTTTCCCTTTTTAAATATACGATGCTGTTATAAGTAGATGTTGCCAGTCGGACTCCCTCATGAAGGGTACCGTACCATTATCTATAATAATGAATATTCTGCTCAATATTTCAAACGTCTACCTGTTGTCGTTATTGATATCAAGCAGAGTAATTATTTAAAAATGAAATTAACAATAAAAAAAAAGTTCTTCACGGGGAATCGAACCCGGGTCTACCGCGTGAGAGTCTGGTTTGCTTACTACTCGGCCACCGAGGCGTATGCAAATTTTTTATCTATAACGTCAAATGTATTACATAATTTTTGTAAGTTCCTACCGTGTGTCCCGCGACACGTTCTACCTTTTTCTAAATTGTATGCTAAATCTATTTTGAAACATCTGCAAAAAGATATGGCCACTGTCACAGAAAAATCACTATCCACTTAGACATTTCATGAAATAAGAGAAAACAAAAAGTTTATTACTTTTGGTTGTTTGTTGTTAGTTCCGTTTTTATTCATGTTGTATTTTAATGTTCTAAATAATGATAATTAGACTAATCTTTAACATAACACTCGTATTGTAAGAAACATAAAACATAAAATTCCATAAAATGCCTCTAAGTGGATAGTGATTTTTCTGTGAGAGTGGCTATATCTTTTTAACCACTCGGTATAGGATAGCAGAACCCTATATTTTCTGAAGGCTTGAAACCTGATCTATTCAGTTTCTTACAACTATGCCAATATCATTAGTTTGAAATTTAGAGAGAATTAAACATATTTCAAAATCGATTTAGCATACAATTTAACAAAATTGTAAATTGCACAAAAAAGTATAATACCTAAGTATAGGACACCCTCATACCATTCGAAAGACGATATTTTTTTGAATATGATGAAGTATTAAAATACAGGGTGTTTCTTGAAAAATAAGCCTGATACATACTGCACATTGAATGATCTAATAATAAAGCTGAAAATTCTGAACACTCTGTAAAGAGATATTTAGTATTCAATCGTGGAATACATTCAACAAACAAACGTTAACCATAATATTTGACTTAAAAAAATGTATTAGTTGATGTTTAAAGAACGCGCAAGCGCGACCTATCAATCGGGAGAAATTACATTATGCAAAAGGGGATGCAAAAGTACCTTACGTATCGGCAATGTGTCTTACGTCTTTTTCTAATGTCTCACTGACAGTTCTCGCTAGTTCTGTACTTTGTGGTTTACGGTCAATTATTATTTATAAAAAGTGAATATTAATGTTGTATTATTTATTTAAATAATATAAAAATATGCCTAGATACACGGAACAACATCAGCATTTTGTAATATCTCAAGTAATTTCAGATAAAAAAAGCTGGTATTTATTAATTTCATAGCCACTTCGAATTTGGCTGGATTGAATTTATATCAGATAGGGAGACGGTATCAGCCTCTGGTGGGAAAATGGTTATTAAAAATTTAATTTAAAAACGAGGTCAAGTTAAACGTGAATTAATAGTGAATTTTCATAAAGGTCATTCCGAAGTAAATTGGGTCAATTCAGAATCCAACAGAAAAGTGTAGTAATCTTTCTAGTTACCTACGCCAAGAAATTAGCTCTGAGCTTAGTAGAACTTATCAGTGAACGTTTCAGGCTTGCCAGAGCTTTATATTCTCGATAATGTCTTCTACACTATAGGTGGAGAGACATTCAGTGTAGTTGTTGGTATAGTAGAAGTTATATTGAATATGGTGTGATAAAAGTTTCTTTGAATATGGTAGTGGCAAATCTTTTCATAGTAAAATCGTCTAAATAAACACTCACTCCATGTTTCATAACCATAACCACTAATTCCTTCTGAAAAATATATTCAAATATTATTCAAATGAAATCCCATCTAAACCTCATGGTAAATCCCTGCTCACAGGAATATTTTATTGCTTAAATCTATCTACTTCCGAACAAACAAATTTATCTCTTTATGTTATAAGTACTTAGAAACCGAGTGTTGTTTTGTTATTAAAGAGTGATTATTTATTCAATATTGAATACCCGAATTCATATTCCTTTTCATAAACGATTTGTTGAGAGCTTTTTAATGAACCATCATTTATATATATTTACCTGCTATCAATATCAGATTATCGAACGGTGTGCCCCATTTTTATTTTGTTGGTGACTCAGTGTGTTAGTGAATTCAGTTAAATATGAGATTTTATCGGGAAAGTGAGGTTAGGAGCTTTAAAATTAAAGTGAGAATAAAAGAAGAAAGAAAAATTGCTGCTGATGTCGTGCCGGTTGAAGAAAACAATTCAAATTTTCGAAAACTGAGAGGAGCACCACTTAGGGCAGTACACGTATCAAGGCGACATTGCTTCAACCAAAGTAAAAGCAAAAGCTTAGAACGCGATATTGAAGAAATTTCAAAGTTACTAGGAAATCTTAACACCACCAATAATAATCAAACAAAATCTTATGATTGTGGTGATGTTTCTTCGAAAAGTATATCTTCGAAAAAGGTTATTTTTTCGAAAGAGAGTGGTCGACACGTATCACGACGCAAGCAGCCGTTTCCAACGAAATCAAAAAGTTACGAAGTGAAACTAGATAATATGAGAGATGTTATTGGAAGAGTGATAGCAGCAAGAAAGATTGCAAGAAAGTGTTCATCAAAGAAATGTGTCTTCTACTAGTGTCAGTAGTTCTAGAAATAAAATTTTGGGTAATTCAAATTAAAATATGTTATGATATTGGAAATTCTTAAAATTTAATGAGATTTTTTGACGTTTTTAAAAAAAATTTAAGTAAAGTAGTAGCTAGAGTAGCTAATAACGAATCTCTACGTTATTTCATGGATGCACTGTATATAATATAAAATATAAGGACATTTGATTCAATTATCAGTGATAAATTTCTTATAAATAAATATCTAACAATAATTTCTTCTACCGAGCTTTCTTTCATTTTCCAAGAGACATGAAAATTTTTAAAATCAAATTAATATGCCAAAACAAATATTTGCTCAATGTTTATCGACTCATTAAATATTTATAAGCTATGACAGAATTTGTTTGCTTTGTCAAAAAATCATGTGAATCACAGAAACGTCTCATGCGTTCCTGTGGCTCAGTTGTATGGACCATTCCAAACCTAAACCACGTGACGACTATATTGTGCTGGAGGACAGCCGAATCGATAAGTTGGTGGTGAACTTATGTGTCTTATTGAAGTCATAAATGAAACTAGCTAACTAGCTTGTAGAGAAGTCAGTTAGTTGTCAGACAGACATTGTAAATCATCGCTTCATTAAAACAGCCGAAAAAAAAATACATATCTTTCTCCCCGCATTCTACGCTACAAAATGATGGCATTTTAGATACGTTTAAGGAGTAATTTTATTGTTAATTAAAGTCTAACTATTATTCGTTGTTTACCAGTAAACAATGGAAGCTGAATAGAATATGTGCCCTCTAGCACAATATGGTCGACCTGTCATTCTGGAATGGTCTATATGGAATATTAAAGCTAGTCTTCATTTACAGCACTTTATTGTGAAAATCTCCCCCTCATCATGGGCGTACGATAAAATTTTTATAAGGGAAGTAACTCATCTGTAACAATTTCTAGGTATATCATAAGTGACATAAGCGTACAATAAAGTTTTTCAAATGTGTTAATTTATTTGGGTTGTGCCCATCGCTATTTAACTATTCTGCAATGTCCAAATGCTGCTTCGAGATCCACCCCAATAAATTGATTAAGAAAGAATTGTAGGAATATTTTATTCAATAATTTATTATTTAGAAAAAGCAGTGACATGCTTCACATGACGATAAATTTGAAATAAATTTTTTACAAGAATAAATATTTTAAACAAAAAAAATGTAGGTAATTTTAATGTCTATAGGCGAACACATGAAACTTTCAATTCCCAACCTAGGAAGTTGTATTTCAAATATTTCCTCCAATATAATAATTCATGTATAAACATGGTATTTATGAATAATAATTTAATTATTCACAATAACCAAGCAGATGGCGATGATTTAAATTACAATAAAACTTTTTAAAATAAAATGGTTACTTAATACATTCTTTGCATTAGATAGTTTAGATTCGTGCTACATTATAATTTAGCATAACGTGAAAGGTGATTCTAACATAATGTTATTTCTTGTTAATTTAATTAAATGGAACATCTAAAATGAAGTTTATCGATGCTTTATCTTTAATAAATGATTATAGCTTTTAGTTAAAATTATTATTGTTATTATAAATACTTCCATAAAAATTGATAATACCTAAATACATGATATCGTTGATGTCTATTTTTCCTTTGAAAATCATTAGATTTTAAAGTCCGCCAAAACGCGCTTTACGTCATAAAGATGGCTGCCCCATGGTGTGACATCATTTGTTTACGTTCTTATTTGTGTATCACGCTCTGAGTTTTTGTGACCTAATTTGTTTCTTAGAGCTTTAAAAATTGATAAGGCCGAAAAAAAACTTTGTTTTCCAAGTATTGCATTGTTCTAGTGTGTGAATCAACGTCTATTGAAACTCCAGACAAAATATTTGTTACTTTACCTGGTGGCGCAAGCAAAAATACACCTAAGAGAAGTGCATTACTTTTGTTTCTGAAGACCATTTTAATGTAAGTACCTACTTCTATGCTGGTAATTTTTATTCTCAAATAGTTTGAGGTTAAGTACCTATATGTCTAGGAATCAACCATAAAAACAAAATTTCCTTACGACCACACATCGAAATATTAGACGGAGAGCTGGCTACAGAAAAAACAATGTATAAGGTACATGAT
>CAJUYH010006961.1:0-18750 GCA_910591685.1 Galerucella tenella
TGAAATTTCGTGACGTCATCTTTGGGGACCAAATTACCAACTCCGGTTTCAATAATATACAGAATATTTTGTCTGATATCTGATGTCTGATACTGATAGCGACATTTCATTACCTTCCACTCCTCCTGAACTCAAAAGCGTTGTTAACTCAATAAAAATAATAAAAATAATAATAAATAATCCTTATCTTTGTAGTATTTTAGAAATATCAAATTTGGAAGTGATATTCAAATTTGGAAGTGACGTTTGATTTCGCAGCCGTTGCTATGGGTAACGGCCGCGAAATTGAATTTCGCGGACTCTGCTGAGAACGCGAAATACTGACTTCGCGCGCAATTGCACGAAATAGTTATTTGTATACTAAGGCCGCAAAATGCTTTTTCGCGTTCCGAGAGAGAGAGAGATTATCGCCGAGGCCGCTCCGGCCGAGGCAAGATATACTCGAGGTCGCGAAAACATTTCGCGGCCATAGTATACACAATATTTTTCGTGCAACCGTGAAAATTACATAATTTCAATAAACATTATGTCTCTCTAGAAAAGACAGTTAGTTTTTGGTTCGAAATACATTGTTATTGTCATATTTCAGAAATGTCAAATGCTGTAGTGGCGTTCAGTTTGCCGGCATTCACTATGGGAACGGCCGTAAAAATTTTTGTCGGCCGTCACTCTGGGTAACGGCCGCAAAATATCATTTTGCGGCCTCTGTTGCGGCTGCAAAATGCTTGTTTTGCGTCCGGTTGCACGAAAAGAATATTTCTTACGACAATATTCCTCAAAGACCTCAACCTCAAATTCGTAAGTGCTGGAGAATTATCAAAGGTAATACCACGAGAGCTTCAAATTTTATCGATAATTTTTTCTTTTCCACGAAAACTTGTTTATTTGGCAAAAATATGAAAACAAACCGATTGATGAAATCACGAGTCCGTTAGGACGAGGGATTTTATCTAAATTCGGTTTGTTTGAATGTTTTTGCCTCAAAATAAACAAGTTTGAGTGATGAAAATAAAAAATTATGTGATAAAATTTGAAGAGCGAGTTGTATTTGGGAAGATTATTTTTTTCAACAATTTAAAATGTATTTAAATGTATTAAATGTTCAACATTCTCTTGGGTGATGGCACTGAATCGGTTAGTGTTCATTTTTCAATAAACTTCGAAGCACTTTTAGTTGTCAATAATGACAAATGTAAAGTAAAATTTTGACGTTTCAATGTAAACAAGGTTTTATCGATGAGGAAGCAGAATTATCAGTATAATACCGAATGATTGGCTAGAATAATGTATTGATATTGGTTAAAACCACCAAAATGTAAGATTTTGACAAGAAAAAAAAATAATCTGAAAAATAACCATTTCTTCCACCTCTATAATCAGAGTCATCACCGACTGTGAAACCCAACTTCATCAGGCAGTTTTCAAAGGAATTTACCTTTACGGCCTCAGCCACAGACGAGAAATTTTCAACGCAAACCCCCTTTCACCCGTCCCAAAATATTGCAAAGATCAATTTTTAGCATACGAAAGGTCCCATCCAAATTCTGCTCTCAAATAGAACTTTTTTGCCTTTCAAACAGGAAGGAAATTCTAAGAGATCAAATCACATCTATGAAAGCAAATCCCAACTGCGCAGTCCTCCTGAGAAACCGAGGAACATAATATGTCCCAGAAATCCAAAGTCCAAAATCCGAAATGACATTGGAGTCTACAAGTCTTCACCGTCAACCTCCTACCCCCAGGAACATTCCTGCCCAACAAAAGTAACCACATTTCTCCTTTGTCATATCAAACTTCGACAAGAATATTTCCAACGACGAGATTTATGACTTTCTTTCTTAAAGACCCCAAAATATTGTATGGTTGTTGAAAAGATCAATTTTTATCATTTCAGTTTGGGAAAATTTGGGAATATTTTATATACACTCAGGTGCAAAAAAAACGGGCCCCCTATTTTTTTCTCAAAATCGGCTATATTTGTTTATTATTTTGGCTTTTGGTTTACACTTTTTATATTTTACCAACAAAGGACTTCCTCCTGGTATAAAAAGACAAGAATATGTTACTTAAACTGAACTTAATAAACAATGACATAAATAAAGGAAAAATACATGTATACTTAGTAAAATTTATGTTAACAATAGTAAACCTTAGAGGTACAGAAAACAAAATAAAAACACATAAAATAGACTTTAGTATTTGGTATTTCCTCCTCTAGCCCTAATTATTGCTTGCATACGGCGTGGCATCCCACTAATGAGCTCACGAACTGCATTCTGAGAAATATTCTCCCATTCTTCTTGAAGAGCTACACGAAGCTCATTTAGTGTGGTTGGTGCTATAGCACGACTTCTAACACGTCTGCCTAACATGTCCCACACATGTTCTATAGGATTTGCGTCCGGAGAACATGCTGGCCAGTTCATTTTTTCAATGCCAACTTCTGTCAAGTATTCACTGACGCATCTCGCTGAATGAGGTCTAGCGTTGTCCTGCATCAGTATAAAGTTATCGCAAATAAATGGAGCGAATGGAACCACCTGATATGCCAAAACTTTCTCAATATACCGTTGTGCAGTCAGTGAGCCCCCACTTGATATGCCTGCCCATACCAACACGGAACCTCCGTTATGACTCAGTCTAGGGCTAAAAGCACATTCTTGGAATCCTTCCCCATTTCGTCTCCATACTCGTTTTCGTCCGTCTGGCGAATGTAGCGAGAACCTGGACTTATCAGTAAAGAGTATATTACTCCATTGCATAAGATTCCAATTGCTATGTTCACGAGCAAAGTGCAATCTCGCTACCCGGTAACGTGGAAGTAACTTAGGCCCAGTTGCTGGCCTAAAAGCTTTTAACCCAACGTCATGTAATCTTCGGCGAACTGTCCATTTACTTACATTTTTACCACGAACCTCCAGAAGTCGATTTCTTGTCTGTACTGAAGTCAAATGACGA
Organism: Galerucella tenella; assembly: GCA_910591685.1. Taxonomy (NCBI): domain Eukaryota; kingdom Metazoa; phylum Arthropoda; class Insecta; order Coleoptera; family Chrysomelidae; genus Galerucella; species Galerucella tenella. Next base: position 2,959 of record CAJUYH010006961.1, read on the forward strand.
TCCCTTAGAGAATTTAGTACAATAAATCTGTCATCTTGAGCGGTAGTTACCCGTATTCTACCACTACCAGGCCTTCTTGTGTTTCTTCCAATATCCCCAAAACGTTGTAACAAACTTTGAATGGTAGAACGACTAACATTGAGTAATCTAGCCACATATCTTTGGCTTCGACCATCTTCCACAAGAGCTACTGCTTTAGCACAATCTTCAGCACTTAAAACCATAATTGAGACTTTAAAATTGTCAACGTTGATATTGACAATATTAACATTACCAAAAAATTTCCTAGCAACCGCCCAACAAAAGAATACAAAATATAATTTAAAAACCAAAATAATAACCAAATTGAGCCGATTTTGAAAAAATAATAGGTGTCCCGTTTTTTCTGCACCTGAGTGTACTTTAAATGAAAAAGGTATTCACTTTCCTTTTTAATGGCACTTTTAAGTCGAAGCTCGAAGCAGCCGTTAAAAGGAAAATTCAAGTAAAAAATGGGTATAGAATAAAAACATGTTTGATTTCAATCATTTTACACTGGTAGTTGGCACGCTCGAGAATTTTTAAAGAATTAATGTACCTCAAAAAGAAAGTGTTATTATTATATGTATGTAAATAGTGTCTACTCACTCTATTTCGTGAATAAACACCAAAAATATTACACATTAAAAGTTATTATATGTACGTAACCTTTCAAGGTTAGCCATAAAATTATCAAAACTAAAACGTATCGCAACATAATAATATACTCGTACAAGGAAGCATTGTGCTCGCATTATGTCATAACTTTGAACTAGAAATACGCGATGTGTAAAAATTGTGTCAAAGTATAATTTATAACAAAAATTAAATCTTTTCCTTGCTTTGTTACTTAAAAATGGGTAATATACATAGAATAGTTTAGAAAGTAGTTAAGAAATATGACACATAATAATGCATTGAGCGGGAGATTTATATTAATTTAACAGGAAATCTTAAAAAAAAACACTCCATGCTTGTGCTTGTATGTCAGAGGGTTGTCGCACTATAGGAAGTATTACGGCGCCCCTACTATTTAGAGATCAACCAATAAATAGAGAGAATTTAAATAAAATACAGCACCTAGGGTGATAAACGTAGAGGTACCTTGTAAAGTTCAATTATTCTGCTGCTTTGCGTTTGTCTTATATTAGTTGAATTTTAATACACACCTAATCTCAAAATTATAATCAATGACATATGTTTAGAATTGTTTTCAAATATGACAACTGAACTTAAATTAACATGTAAAATTTACGTCGTCATTGGTCGCGTTCATCCGAACAAAGTTGATCAGGTAGAGATTTAGAGTGATGCATCAGTTCGTAATTCTGCTGAACGTGCTAGTAAAACCATCGACATAATATGTAACAAATGTTAATGAATACAACAACAACAACTCAATTTTATTTGATATATACGACAATTATGAAATAGGTATGGTTGAAATAATACCCTTCTTGGTGTGCGTCATCGTTTGTGACGTATACCCGGGCTTTCGGCATGTCGTTTATTTTATTTGCCTTTTTGACATATAGCTAACCTTAAATTTGATAAATAATATCATCAGGATTGTATTAAGCCAAATTCGAAAAGGCTATGAAATTAATAATTACCAGCTTCTTTTTCTAACTGAAGATACTTGAGAACTTTCAAAATGCTGATGTTTTTCCGTGTATAAAATAACAATAAAATTAATATTCACTTTTTATAAATAATAATTGACCGAAAACAACAAAGAACAGACCTGACAAGAACTGTCAGTGTGATAGTAGAAAAAGACGTAAGACACATTACCGCTACGAAAGTAACGCCTTCATAGTATTTTGAAGTCTCGATTGATAGGTTGCGCTTGCGCGTAATCTAAACATCAACCAATCAAATTTTTGTAAGTCAAAGATTAGGGTTAACGTTTGTAATACATTTAAACGGTTCATTATTGTGATATTTTGATTAGGATTAATCACAGACCTGCTTTTTTCCATTTCTTCCTACGTAATGTGTTAGAAGGACATTAACAATCGATGACGCACACCAAGAAAGGTATTATTCCAACTATATTACTTCTAACCATTAAAAAATAGGATTTAATTGATGATCGCTTCGGTAGCGCTACGTTGTGATGAACGCGACCGTTGGTCCCAACAAAGTTGATCAGGAGCGCTATTCTGTACGCGGCATTGACAGTCGTCGGTATCGGTATGTTAACAACAGCCATCGGTTGCGCTGCCGACGGGGCTAATATAACGCTATTCTGTATGCCACTGTTTTCGACGCTCGGAATTGCAACCAAAAATTATCGGCATAGAAGTGACGTCACTCGATTCGGTACATGTGGCCAATGAGCGATGAGGGAAACTGTCAAATTTGTAAACAAACAAAAGTTCACGTTGAAGACTAGAGGTTAACTGGGTAAATTATTCCTCAGGATATAGCCCAAAAAAATGAAGAAGAAGATTAAAGGTTATATATTGGTTTCGTTGGAAAGTAGGGTTATATAATTAGATAATAGATAGTGATAGTGACATATTTTTTATCTGTTAGCATAAACGATACAATTCATGTTTATATTAACATTAACAACTTCAAAAACTCGCAATTAAGAGTCAACTAGCATTGAAGAATTGATCTGGCGTTAACATATATCTCTTTTTTTTTAAGTTTCAAAGATAGGATAAGAACAGATATTAATTATTTTAAAGGAGTTCCTTGTTCTATCAAAACTCAGCGTTATAATACCGCTCAGAGGGATCATTTGATTCAGTACATTCAAATTTTACTGTAGGGAAATTCTGTGTAAAAGATGGGAAGGACTTATGAAACACTAGATTAGACACTATACACAATATAGTTACTCTTCAAATATTAAAAAGTCACTTAAATAATCCGCAATTCCAGTCAAACATCAACAAATAATGAAAATTTCCTTTCAACGGAAATCGATAACGGTTACCGTGGGGCTCATTAGATCACGGTAGACATACCGATTCTCATCGACTCGAATTCGCGATAACGGTCGGTGAAAAGATATACAGAATGCCGCACATGCGACTTACCGACGGCTGTCGATAACTGAGTCTTACCGATACCGATTTCTCTCCGAAATGAGTTACAGAATAGCGCTCCAGGTAGAGATTTTTAGAGTGGTTCATCAGTTCGTAATTCTGCTGAACGTGCTAGTGAAACAATCGACAAATATGTCAAATGTCAATGAATACAACAATAAAAACTCAATTTTATTTGATATATACGACAATTATGGAATAGGCATTACTTCTAGCAACTAAGAAATGGGAGATAAATTGAACTCACCACTTTGGAGCTTACCATGAAAAGTTGAACTTCCTGACCACTATACAATTTATTATCAAAATCATAAGTCACCTCCAGTTGTTCATTCATTTTCACTGAAATACAAACTAAAATATCTCCAAACAAAAATATTTAAATTATGTCTTGAACATATGACATAAATGACAGTTAATGCATCATCAATGGGTAGCGTGTAGCTTATTTTAATTCTTATTGAAAAAATTGCGACTGATTCCATAGCGCTTAATCCGATCAAAAAACACGCGTTCAGCAGGAAATTGATGTTCGTTTTGGTAGCGCTACGTTGTGATGAACGCGACCATAATAAAAGGTTTTGAGATATTTCTGGCATCTCTCTTCGTTTACGAGATGTATTCCATTAAAAACACCTCCTTGCTTCTTAGAAATCATAAAGCCCGGGACATACCACAAGACGACATGATGATAAAGTAAGTATAGCACATTTTTGGAGTGCGTCACATAGAGATACTACATACTATGGTGCGTCATCGTTTGTGTCGTATATCCGGGCTTTGGGTATGTCGTTTATTTTATTTTGCTATTTTGACATATAGCTAACCTTGAGTTTGATTAATAAAATTATCAGGATCGTATTCAGCAAATTCGAAAAGTCTATTAACAATCGATGACGCATACAAAAAGGTTATTATATGAACTCTAGAACTTTTCAAAAAAAATTGACTCAAATTTAAGCAACAAGAAGAAATGGGATCCAAATACCATTAGATACCAGACTTGGAAATAATGCCATTTGATGGTACACAGACGGCTCAAAAACAATAGAAGGAACTGGGATAGGAGAGTATGGGCCAAGAACCAAACACAGTCCGAAAGTTTGAAACACACCCCAAGTATCTTTCAATCGAAAATTCCAAAAAATGGTGGTGTCTGATTGGTCTATTCTATAATAAGGGGAAAATCGTTAATAATAGTTATTTAATATAAACTTTTATGTCATACTAGTTCGTTATTGAAATCCAATCTCAATACAAATCAGTGTTTTAAAAAATCCGGTTTGAATTAATAGGTGAATGTTGACAAACGTAAATGTCATAATATCACAATAAATTTTATATGTGTCAAAGTTAGAAGTCAAAATGAACGAAGATTTTGGAATTCCTGACGAAATTATTGAAAAAGCAAAGAAAGCAACTGTAAATCTGTTGCCAAAAAAAGTCTAAAGAAGCTTACGACATGTTTATTAAATAAGTTGAACGAAAAATTATTTTTCTTTTTAAGCCCGCGCGGGCCATAAAGTGAACTTTATGCCCACACGGGCATAAAGTACGACATTAGATAGTTGGTAACTAAGCAATAAAAACACAATAATGAACTAGTATGACATAAAATATTTTTCAGACAATTTATCATTTACTGAATAAATTGAGATTAAGTTCTGGATCTTCACTCATTCAATCCACACGATTCAACAATTACATGTATAAAGTAAACGGTAGACGTAGACGACCTAAAATGACCTTTAAAATTTTCAAGTTCATCATCACCGATGGAATTCCTTCTATTACTATCACTGTGCCAATCGTGATCGTATGAAGATGGCAAAAGTATTGTACGATCTTTACAATAATTCAACATTTATGGTGGATGTGCTTATTTTCACATCATTCTAATGTTACCATTCATTCCGAACAGGTGAATAGATAATATTAGATTGTGAATGTTTGCAAAACCTATTATAGACATATATTGGAAACTAAAAATTGTAAGGATGGTATTTCTGATGTGTCGTTCAATGTTCGTTTGCATCTTCTTTTATGTCGTGATCGGTCTTATGCATGTTAAATTAAAGAGACTGAAGGCTGTTTAGGATTCCTGATTGGCGGATATAGTCACGATTTTAAATAACAAACTACTCTTTTTGTAATTTTCGACATTTTATTGTTTTTCTAATGTCGCAATTGAATGACAACTAACGGTATATTTGCAAAAACATTAAACATTGTAAAACTCACACTCTTATTTCCCCACAGTGTTGCCAGCATAGTACAAAAGATAATCAGTCGTAGAAGTCTAAAAGTATCTGGGTTTGACTCTAGACAGTAAACTCCTGTGAAACAAACACGAAAAGGAGATGTGTGCAGGAATCTGGCAGGGAGAAATTGGGGCTGGATGCCAAAAATTCTGTGCTGGATGTACACAGCCATAGTGATACCAATTAAAGATCTCTACAAAATTCAAAGACTAGCCTGTATATTCATTACATGAACAATGAGAAGTGTTTTTCAACCTCACACCACTACATATGGTCGTGGTAAGAACAAGATACATACTAAATAGAGAGGGAATGAAAGAAACGACCTCCTTACTTCTTAGAAAACCTGAGACATGTTCCAAGATGGTGTGATGGAAAAGGATAACATTTCAAAGAAATTCCTTACGGAATTAAGGAACAAGAAGGAATGGTATCCAAATACTATTATCCGAATTGGAAAAATGCCATTCAATGGTACACAGACGGCTGGAAAGCAATAGAAGTGCAGTAACCAAGCACACAAAAAGCTTGGGAAAAATATCAACATGGGAGTAACCAGCGAAGTGCAGGAAGGGGCAACTGCCCCCTGGAAGCAAAAGAATTAGATTTGTGGTACAATATGTGGAAGAAAAAGAATTTAGCAGAAGTCAAATTAAAGGACATTGAAGTGGCTGCACTTTTGAAGGAAGAAAGTTTTGGAGAAATTCAGTTTAAACACAATAAAAATGTTATTAGTTTAATTCAAGTATCATTAAAATATCAAAGTGTTTTCATTTGCCTTTTTTTATCCTAAAATTTTACATTTTGGACGACCATGGACCATGCTTCCCCCCCTGTTATAAATCCTGGCTACGCCCTTGAAGCCCAAGTATCTTTCAAGCAGAAATTCACACCATAAGAAAGGGTGCCCAGTTCAATATTAACAAAGAAAGAAGGCAAATAAGTATCATAATGTCAGATAGTCAAGCAGCCATTAAGGGCCGAATTCATAGACGTCACTCATGCTCAATTTGGAATCCAGAAACAAGAAATACCCAAATCGACACTACAATTGTGGTGTATAAATGAGTTTATTTTGAGGGTAACCTGTTGGTCCCTACATTATCAACATAACCCCATATTTTTGTGTTTGAAGCAATTAATAACGACGTATATAAAGGTTATCATAATTGATTTCCAATTTATTGTATTTAAATGGCTGATTTATACGAGTTTAATTAATATGTCGAAGATGATGAAGCTTATTTGCCTATTTCACGGTGAGTAAAATTAATAGTCAAATTCATTCACAGGCATTTTATGAATTGAAATATTGACTAGTACTTAAGTTTTATTATTATTTCAATAAAAATATACATTATTCCATGAACTGTTTTTTGTTGTGTTCTAAAATAATTCTTTCAGCTGCCAATTTTACTATTTCAGCTTCTAACCGTCTCTGTTTCTCATTTTCCATTCGCATCATGTGAAATTCTTCATCTTGCTTCTCAAGTTTTTTTAACCGGGCTACACGTGCTGCCAGCTCAGTATCAATTGCATACCCCCTTTTTTGCCCTTTTCTCGAAAGAGACCTCCTTGTCGTAGCTGTAAAGCAGAGGAAGAATATTAACAAATTTGAAATTCAGAGAAAAGATATGAGGCTTAGCATAGCCACGTCGCTATCAATGACATCTATTTCGATGTCTACACAATCTAAGATGACATCGGTAGCATCATCATTAGGCGGTGCTTGAATAATTCCACCGCCAGTTGCCATTCTCTGCTGTTTTTCTTTTGATAGCTCCTTTTTCCTTCTGCATTTTATGTTCTCCCATGCTTTTTGAAGTTGTTGTGGAGTTCGCTGTCAAGTCAAATCCAATAATTATTACTTTTGTAATAGTTAGGTCATGGTAGTACTGGATGGGAATGAAATTTGCTATTATTCAATACTACTTACGTTTGTGTGATCCGGTAGAGAATTGAATTTTGTAGTGATAATAGTCCACGTTTTCTTTTTTTCGGATGCATCCACTAAATCCGTTTTCTTGCACTCTATAATATTTTCATATTGAGCCACTAACTCCGTTAAATATTTTTTTTCACTTGGTGTTATATATTTCTTTTGTTCGCTCATATTCATTCAATGAATGATAAAGTTTTTAATATAATTTTTGAGGTTATCTATATTCGGGGAATAGATACACAAGTGAAATGATTAATATGAATTTGTCAAATTTAGTTCAAATAAACCAAAAATTATAATGTTGACAGCTCGAAACAGAAACTAGTGCACTACAATCTCTACTTACATGAGTTACTCAACCTACATGGTTTTTGAATACCAAAATTGAGGGTGAGTTCCACTCACTCTCAAACGAGTCGCGATTTGAGTGTAAAAGGAGTGTAGTAGTAGTGTCGTTTCTGAATTCGGCCCTTAAGCACTGAGCTTTTGTGTAATCAGTACCAAAATGGTGGGGAAATGCCTAAGCAAACTTACTGAACTAGGCTAGAACAATATAGTCACGTTACTGTGGATTCCAGGACACATGGAATAAAAGAACTAGCAAAGAAGGGAACTGAAACACTTTTTGGGAGACTGAAACACTCTTTTGGGGGGGTCGGAACCCTTTTGCGGTATCAGCTCCGGAAGAAATAAGCAAAGCTGAAAAAAAGAGAACATCTGACCATTGAAAAGATCTAGATCTTGCAAATGGGAGGCATTGTCTTTTCTCCGACGAAACACGATTTCGGTTGTATACGTCTGATGATTGAATTTTAGTGGAGAGAAAGAGAATAGCGGTATAATGAAAATTAAATGGCGCCAACCACTCCTTTCGGTGGTCGATCAGTTGGTGTGTGTGGGCGGTGTGTGTTATGATGGCCGCGCTGAGCTGCTGGTATTGTTTCAGCAAACAGTGAGTACTGTAAGATATTGCGACATGGTTATTGAGCCAATAGTGTGAACGACCGGATGGAACATAATGGGTTTACTAGGATGGAGTGGCCACCCTGCTCATAAGATATGAATTGCCTCGAGCATGTTTGGGCTGAAATGTCCAGGCAATTAAATCGACTTGATTAGCTAACGCATTGCAAATTGCAATTTTCACAAACAGCGGTTGTAATTAGCATAATGAAGAAACTTGGTATGATTTCATTTTCCTCAATTTGGCATTTTTTCTTAAACACTGTATACTTAATTTTGTAATATCGAATTATTTAAATGTTTTAGTGTTCATTTGAATAAAAAAACAATTGTGTATTAAAAATAAATTTTGACCACATCTTTTACTTACGCCTTCCTTTCAGTAATTAGTTTAATTTTATGTCTAATTTTCATATAAAATCCAATGGGTGCCGACGGCTGAATGAACTTAAGCAGGCAAAGTTTATTATTACTATCCTTGACACAATTTCCACCGACTGACAATACTTAATTATACATATATACTTTTTACTACAAACTGGTAGGTAAGTTAAAATATACCACAACAAAAACCGAAAGATTATTTTAATATCTATTCTAAAACGTTTCACGGTATACTTTTGAGAAAGATCATGAAGAGAACGGTAGACCGCCGCCCTTCAAGTGAAACAAGTTTCGAAGTTCTTAACAACTGCACTGAGAGCAAGTGAAATATAATTATGGAGATGTTTATAATCAACTGGAAACTTCTGAAAGTGGAGTTTTAAACGCGTTTTCAGAAACTTGAAGAGCAAAGTGTGTGGTTTCGTTTGATTGAAAATCCTTTCCAAATTGACGAAGCTACAGTTCGGGAAATTCTAAATTAGCTCAGGGGTCGCATGGCAAAGGCACGCAGGCCGCACGCCTGGTATATACCTAGATACTGTTACGAGCTCAGTGATTCAAAAGCCGGTCCTGTCGCGAACTATAAATTTTGGGCGAATGCGCTTTCTAGAAAGCTCCATACAAGGCAATAAAATAGTATATTCCTGAATGTTCTAATTCGTAAATTCAAGAAGGTTCTAGAGCTGCAAAGAACTATATATACGCGGGTTTTCGAGTGTCGGGGAGTTGTTCAGTATACAGTGAACCGGAAAACAGTTTCATTATACAGTGAGTGAACAGATAGTGAATATAAATAGTGATGAAGATAAATTAGGACAATTATTATACCGAGTGTAGATAAATTAGTAGACATTAAGTAGTGTGTATATAAATTAAGTTTATTATAGTGTGTAAGTGTTTCTTCAATAAATCAATAGTAATTAGCCATAGTGAGCCTATAATTTTATCCCACGGTAAAAACAGTTCAAATAAATAAGAAAAGCATTACAATATTAAGCTAAAATATAATAAAAGCAGGTAAACTATTTGCAGGCGAATTTTGTAGTTTTTTTTCTGTTTATTTCCTGTAATTTTGAGAATTCCTCTTGTGATAATCTTCAGACTTGCTTCCTGATTTAAATAACAATAGTCTGTCCTTAATAAACAATAAATAGGAGTTTTGACAAAAGTTAAAAAAATGTTTGGTGTGAAAATCTTATTAGTTGTAAAATAATCTAGAATAGTCTACAAGTATATATTCAAAATACGTCTTCAGTGCAGTTTATTCCCACTATTATTATAAATATAGTATTATTTCTATCAACCTTCAAATCGGGTGTGGCCACCGGTAGTATTGGAGTAAATCTATTATTTCCATTTATTGAAATTGTTTGCTATACATTTCCAAGAACCAATGTATTTCGTGTTATTATGACGCGATTGCTTGAAAAGCACACAATAATTATTATACCTTTGACTTTTAGAGTACGTATCTCTATTTTAAAGTTTAAATGAAAATATCAAATAGAAAAGATAATGTCTTCAAATACAATAGACCGTTTCAAAATAATCGATAATTTTTATTTCACTCACGTCATCTAGTGAGTAATACAGTATCCGCCAAATATACCAGTGCTGAAGCCTTCAAAAACAGTAAAAAGTGAAAAAAATAATAGTAGGATAAAACCCATTAGAAAAGGAGGGGAATATGATATAATTGAGGAAAAAAATAAATTACGGGCGATCCGAGTTCGGGAAGTGGGAGGGGGTGGGTTTTTAAGGGTAAAAAATGGTTTATCTCGATTTCCGGCAAAACTACAAGTCCTACGAACAAAAGTTAAATGGCAAAGTTGTGAGTAATAAAAAGCTCTACAACTTTTGTATTTACAATTTTTACACAAAACCTCAAAATTTATGTGAAAAACTCAAATAACCAAGTTTTTGGTTTTTTATTTTTATCTTTTTCAAAAATAGTATCTTTTTTACGAAATTTTGTGAAAACTTACCTTATTATGTCCCAAATACACAGTAATTTATTTGATTTGAAATATACTTTTTTTTCACCCTATTTTGACTTAATATCAAAAAAGCACTCTAATTTTAAATCGAAAATTCTCGCGTCAAAATATCAGCTTTTTTCAAAAAGTCGGTTGGCTTTTTGTTAGTTGAAATCTCTACTTTCTGATAGTCTGAAAAAATATATATATCTCCATGGTAAATGTTCTCAGAAAATGCAAAAAATCAAAAAAACTCAAATTCGAAGTTTTTTTAATCACCATGTACAATTTTGAGCTATTTATTAAAATTCACACTTCAATTACTCAAAAAACGTAAGATTCCATGTTACATTGATATACGATATACGAAATACACTAAAGTAACGTAACCTAAAAAATGGATTACAATTAATCAAGTCTATTTATAAAATGTGAAAATGAAAAAATTACACTGAGTCAATCAAGGTTTCAAAAAAATCAATTGGCAAAAATTAAATCACCCTTCATTTTGGCAAACCTCTCACCCACTGAAGGAGCAGCAGAACAGAATTGTTCCAGGGCATATTATCAGCTTCAAACTTGGTTAGGCAACGAATTGACAACAACAGATATAAGCTGGAAGAAACATCAACGTGGCATTATGACCAAATTTACAGAAAAGGATTTAATTCCAGAAGTATTGCTCAAAGCTATTTGCTGTCGATGTGAAGCTGGGTGTAACAGTTTGGAATGTGGCTGCCGAAAACATGGTTTGAAATTCACAAATTTATGTAAAAATTGTCATGGTTCTGAAAATTGCTCCAATATGGAAGAAAAAACCAACGAAGAAGTAAATGATTCAGATGAAATTGTGGATGAAGAACCAATGCAGATTGGAAATAACATTGGAGACGAAAAAGGTGATGGTCTTGAAGATTTCGAAGATCAACTAGAGTTGGGAAGGTTTGTCGAGTCTAACGATGCAGAAATGCCATCAAAGAAACAAAAATTAACGGATAGGTGATTAGAATTCAAGTTAGTGTATTCATAAATGTCAAGATTAACGTTTTTAAAATTATTATAATGTATTCAAAGTGAACTATCTAAATTCAATAGTACGATTTACATGTATATTCACATTTTATGAGATTTTCTATGACATAAATGTAATTCGAATTTAGTGGATAAACTTTTTAACTCGACAAAATTGCAGCAATCACATTTTTTCGATGAAATTGTACAGTGATAAAAAAAAACTTCGAATTTGAGTTTTTTTCATTTTTTGCATTTTCTGAGAACATTTACCATGGAGATGTATATTTTTTTTTCAGACTATCAGAAAGTAGAGATTTCATCGAACAAAAAGCCTACCGACTTTTTGAAAAAAGCTGATATTTTGACACGAGAATTTTCGATTGAAAATTAGGGTGCTTTTTTGATATTGAGTCAAAATAGGGTGAAAAAAAAAGTATTTCAAATCAAATAAATTACAGTGTATTTGAGACATAATAAGGTAAGTTTTCACTAAATTTCGTAAAAAAGATACTATTTTTGAAAAAGATAAAAATAAAAAACCAAAAACTTGGTTACTTGAGTTTTTCACATAAATTTTAAGGTTATGTGTGAAAATTGTGAATACAAAAGTTGTAGAGCTTTTTATTACTCACAACTTTGCCATTTAACTTTTGTTCGTAGGACTTGTAGTTTTGCCGGAAATCGAGATAAACCATTTTTTACCCTTAAAAACTCACCCCCTCCCACTTCCCGAACTCGGATCGCCCGTAATTTATTTTTTTCTTCAATTATACCATATTCCCCTCCTTCTCTAATGGGTTTCATCCAACTATTATTTTTTTTTGTTTCAAAAATTATCGACCCTGGTCTGAAAATAAACAGTACCGAAAATAAGAATAAAAATTTTTAATTTCTGTAATGTAATGCCCAATTTCACCAACCATTTCCTAAAGTTAGGTAATACCTAAATCAGATTTTGGAATGACTAAATAGAATTTACGTTTCACCATGCGCTAAGAAACGCCTAAACATGATAGAAAATACCCAATATTGTCACTCTCAAGTAATTCTTAGCGCGTGGTAAAACGAAAATTTCACTTAGCAATTCCAAAATCTGATTTAGGTATTACCTAACTTTAGGAAATGGTTGGTGAAATTGGGCATAAGTGTTCAAAATGTTCACCATTTCGACGCAAACAAGCTTCATATCGATTTTGTAAGTCAATAAACATATTTAATAAAAGTGGTTGATGTAACTGCCGAAAAATATTTTGTATTCTTTCCCGTAGTTCGGCAATATTCGCCGGCGGATTTTCCGAGTGAAATATTTTGTCCTTCATTATGCCCCAAATGTATGCGTCAGGTGGCGTCAGATCAGGTGAATGAGAAGGATATTCGAAGTCTGTTCCCCGAGAAATTATTCTATTATCGAAATGCTGACGGAGTAAGTCTAAGGTGCGCACAGCTGTATGGCTCGTTGCACCATCTTGTTGGAACCATTGTGTGCGAAACTGTAGATTTCGTGCACGGCAAAAGTTATTTAGATCCCTCACAAAAGGTATAATAATTTTCTCTCTATAACGCTCTTGGTTGACAGTAAGTGGATTCTGATTATCATCTTCAACGAAATAAGGACCAATCATTCCATGACCAGATACCGCGCACCAAACGGTAACTCGAAGACTGTGGAGTGGTTTCTCTACAATGACATCAGGACGTTCAAATCCAAGGACTCTGGTTGTTTGTCGATGAACGTAAATTAAACTCAACATGCGACCACAGTAAATTTCTCTTGCACGTTTGTCCGCAGCATTTAGTCGTTGTCCAACTTGAAAACGGTATGGATAACCACCAATTGATTTGAACATGCGACGTAAAGACGTTTCACTAATGTTGAGTTTACATGCAGTTCTTACAAGACTTCTTTGAGGTGATTGCACAACTTGATTAAAAACACGTCCTTCATTTTCGTTAGTGCAGCATACTGTTTTTCGACGACCTGAAGAACCTTTACGTTGACACAATACCCTACCAGTGCGACGAAATTTTTCAACAACAGCTAACATCACACTTTTACTAGGAGCTGCTTTATTAAATTTTTGTTGATATTTTATTGACACCTGTACTAAGCTTGGACCATCATTACGACCTTTTCCGTATGAACGACAATAATGCTCTACCAAAAAAACTTTTTCTTCCGTTGTTAGAACCATTTTTAAATCAAATTTAACTGCAGCGTACTATTAATATATCAACTAATGACAATTAAGTCAAATATGACAAATCCATATTACATAAACAACTCCACAACACTCTCTGTTTCGGTACCTACTGTTTATTTTGGCGGATACCGTACTTCGGAATAAATAAGAAAGACTTTCCTTCATTTGCTGATGACACTTTTCGTCACGATTAAGCTCATCTCTCTGTCTATTCCACAAAAAATATCTCTTTTGATTTTCTGATATTTTTATCCTTCTCGAAGTTATTCAAGGTTAATATAATAATTAATATTAAATGTATATTTATAGAGCGTTTCATTGGCAATTAAATTTCGAATTGACTTATAATTAATTGTAAATAGTAAAATTATAACTATTCAATAATATATTCTGTTTAATACGAGTAGCTTACGATCTATAAAAAATATAAAAAAAATTTATGGAGATAAATTAAAGCCAATAAAATTCTCACCTATAATCTCCCTAAAGCACGAATTATTTCCGGAAATTTTCGCAACTTAGGAAAATTTCCGGAATATCAATTCTTCATGCTCTAGGGAGATTCGGTGAGAAAATTTTTAAGATAAAATTTAAAGTGGTGTCTATTTAAGAACATGAGCAATATTCTTTGTGAAACTATTCCATATCTCACCCATAAATCCTGTGTGGAAAAGAACAAAATGGTGTCGAAGTATTACTATTATTTCATGAAGCATAGACATTTGATGGAAAAAACAGCGGATACTTAAAGTCCAGTAAATGAAGGAGGAGAAAAAGGCATAGTAGAAAATATTTAACAAAAGTACAAGAGATTCGCGGGTTAATTGTGCGTGAATTGATGAAAAAAGTATATAAAAATACATTGCAATTATGACATAAATCTGTTCGTCACCAGTCATCATCTGATTCTTGGTCAAGAACTTCTGGGTCTAGAGCTCCCTCTAGCTCTACCTCGTCAACAACTTCTTCTGAGTCTACAGTTTCCTCTAATTCTACCTCTTGGGATAACATATTATCGCTGTCTTTATAATTCGAACACTGGCGTGACTCACACGAACCACAAATAGATGAGCAGACGACACGAGCGCCACGTAGAGCACACGCGCGGCCAACGACGGAGGAACTAAAGTAATAAATTATAGCGTATACATTTAGATATACTGGTTTTTCCCCGGGGTATCAAAGGTATGACTTATATACATCGATGGAAAGGTGGGAATTCCCCCGTTACACTAGTTAAGGTGTTAAAATGTTGGAAATAAAGAGCAGGGAGAAAAAAACCACCAAAAAAAAAGTGCGTTTTTTCCTTGAGCCCGCGTTTTCTCATTTTATTGAAAAATGGACGCCTTCGTCAAAAAAAGTAATTGCACAATCGGAAGGTAGACATTCTTAGCTTTCAAATGATGTATCATAGAGACCAATCGGATCATGTATAAATTTTTAATTGATGGTTGTTCACAAAATTTCTCCGCGATCCAAAAACAGCAAAAATTTGGGATTCAATAAACAACGATGAAAATTAAAAAAAATTAGGATATACTAATTTCAGGGATGACAAAGGACCTTATGAGGACCCATAATCAAGAAAATTTTGAGTAAATTAGTGCAATACAAAAAAAATAGAAACAAATTCCTGGAGAGGTCAAAATTGCCCGGGAGCAGAAAGTTTGACCCGTGTTCCGATATGGCCAAAAGAGCCAAGCGTGACTCAATTCACAGGGTATGATAGCAGCAGAATTCCTCTTTCACATGAATTTTGAATCATGAGAAAATATGCATTTTTCACAAAGTTATTGAATAATTTGTCCCCCCGCTGATGTGTAAATACACGGACTGTGCTCTCCGGCATACAGCACAGAAGCTCATTATTCGAGGTGCGCTTGGTGCCGTTTTTCTCGAAACCGGTCAAATTTTCGAGAAAAATCACAAGGACCATTTTTGTAGAAAATTAACGGAACTTTAATTTTTATC
>CAJUYH010006962.1:0-18748 GCA_910591685.1 Galerucella tenella
GCTCATATAATTTGACAGTTAAAAGACAGAAGTAAAAAGTATATGAAACTCAATTACCTGTTGAAATTAGAGAGAAATCTGCATTTGTTCCGCACACGGCCACTTCCAACACGTTCACATATTGTGTGCTGTTCCACTAGTCCACTAGGTAGCAATGAGCCAACCCGTATAGCAGCCTTTAACTATCAGCTGCCCTTGCTTCGCTACGCTACGCTCAAATAGTCTCGGGCTGCTAAAGCTATTACGTCACATGTCAGGAGCGTACACTGCAAGTACGCGCTTCGGTCCGGCACCCAAAACTCTGAGGTTGGAACGTACGTGTAAATGAGAAAGTATTTTTCAATTTAAAACTTGTTGAATATGTCAAATGACACCTTACCACGAAAAGTTATTTATCTGTTATCAGTTACCTTGTAACCAATGTACACTTCCGCAATATTCTGTAACAAATAGGTATGTGATCTATACTTAGGATCATCTTGTGATAACACACAAGTGTTAATTGGTATTTTAAAAGTACCTTAAAAATACAAACAATCATTTTTTTGAAGATAAAAGACTACGAGTTCCAATTATTCGTGAATTTCAATCCGCAAGTTTCAGTAGAGGATAAGCAATAGATATAGTGATGCAAGCGATGCCGAAAAAAGCTTCTGTTTGTTAATAAAGAAAACAGTAGAGTTGAAAAAGGCCGAAAAAAGCTTTTGATTGTTAAAAGCGTATGGTAAGGTTTTAAATCGAAAGTAAGTAACTGCAGATGAACAAGAGAAACTGGAATTGTAAGAATCTACAAAAATAGATTTGGAAGGAAACATGAAGAAGACTAAAAAGGGAAAAGGAGAGCATTAAGCCACGGAACACTATAACAATCGGAAGGGTCTCTCTCCGTCGGCTCTTTTTAACTATGTCAGATAAAAATTTAAATGACACTTCAAATTTGTGATCCTAAAATAAGAGCTGGCAACAGCTTTCATAGACAGTTTTCTAACAATTTCTAGGCGTGATCTAGATGACGTCGAAATGTGATACTATTTTCGACAGATTGTCACTGCGCACAAAAGCTGCGCGTACTTATTGTTTTATGGCAAGAGACTCTTCCGATTGTTATAGGTATTGTTCCGTGATTGAACACAAACTAGCTTCGAATAAAAGGAGCTGAAAGTTGAGAAAAGCTTGTAATACTTCAATTTTCTTTATGAATCACATTTACAAATTTATAATTCTTCAGGTTTGGTCAGGTTTCTGAAATCTAACCGAAAATGTTGAAGCAGAAAAGTAAAGTTTTTTTATTCTTACGTTACGGGGTTTTTTGTTGAAGGTATCGATATATTTTCATTTATTTCACTGTCTCTTTCATAACGACATAAAACTGAGCTAAACAGTCAACTGAACTCGCCCCTAGGTGATCTAAGACAGAATCTAAGACACCTTTTCAAGGTATGCCCCTCTATATTCGTTATCGCTCAACTACAGCAAGTTAATAACACGATACGATTCAAGAATGGCTCCTGAATGCCATTTGGAACAAACCTAATAACAGACGAAAGACTTTCCATACACGGTTGCATCTCTATATCAATTGCTTGCACTTTACCTAACATATTCGATATTTTTTAAATGGAACCGAAGAAAATTAAAAGGCTTTTATCTTGGAAAAACACGATTTGAATTTCAAATTTATCAGTTTAAACCCAACTTTGTTTTTTTTTTGTAGAAATTCGGTGACGTTATAATTTATTTTGTTACAATTGACAGTTGTGCTAAATATGTAGAAACCAAAATTATAAATATAGCTATAAGTGATGTATGTTATAAATGTTTAAGAAGATAAGTAAAGTTATGTTTACTAAATTTATCGTTTTTGTTGTTTTTATTTCTTTAGAGTTAACGCAAATAGAAAACAGTACAGGCTTCTATCTGCGTTGAATCTATATCATAACCTACTAAGCATCCACTGTCACTATGTTCTTGACTATCGGAGGAGGAAGCGTTTCTGGGAACAGCTTTCAGTCCTGGGAGCAAACATTTCGTATCCTTGAAAGCTGGAGAGTGTTAGAGATAAGACAATAACGGAGAACAGTGTTGCCGCATATTTAAGTGTGAATGAACATACAAAAAGGTATGTTGAAGTTCGGGGACTGCAATGAAAGAAGAAGACGAGGTTATTGAAAGTTTAACCTCACATCCCTTCACAAGTTGATTAGATTTTTCAATTTAGGACTGATTTGGGCCGGTCCATATTTTTTTTAATTCGAATTTTGTAAAAAAAGGACCGTGTGATATACGAATGGTTTTGAGAGGCACGCAGAATCTGCAATGTGGGGCTCTGTATTTTAATGCTGATTGGTAATTCGTTTTCTATTAGACCCCTAATCCCGTCTGTACAAATTGAAGAAAACTATGTATTTTTACTTTTATGTTTATTCATAAACTCAATTGACTTACAAGCTTTGTTTTCTGTAAAATTTCTCATTTGAAAATAGCATCTCCAATTTCTTGGATGTGATCCAAAATAAAATCAACGTCTGTTTTGTTCAACGCGGAATTTTGTGATACAAATCTGAAGAAATTAGGAAGTTCTTTCAGCGGTTGATAACCTAACATGACAGAACCGTGTTGAATCATCAGTGCTCGTATCTGAGGTGCCACCTAACAGAAAAAAAACTCAATTAAATTGTCATGCTTGAAAATTGCAACTAAGTTCTTACGGTTACTATACAGTGCGTCAATTTGAAGCTTACAAAGAACTATATACATATAATTAGTTATCTCGTGTGTTTTAGGGCGGGTATTCTAAACATGTCTTGAAGTTAACTTTGAATTCAACAGTCAAGTTAACTTTGGGTCTTAAAATGTCAGTTTTATAAAAGATTCATTTAAAAAAAAAGGAGGATAGCCTGGAGCATAAAGAAATATTCTCTATGGCCTAGAGCTTTGGCATTTTCACTTTATTTTTATGGTCTAGTTCTGATGTCTGTTTGGTGTATTTGTTATTTCGTTCCTAGTGTCGAATTTTTATTTTATTTCTTCTTGTCCGAATGGATAGACGAGCCATAAACTTTTCCAATGAGGAAATTGAAACTCTTTTATCATTAGTGTAGTACTGTTTCGTTCCGCAAAGTAAAATGGTTAGACTGATTCCTGAATATCTTTTGTCGCCAAGGACCTTCAACAATATTCATAGCATCTTCTTCATCGTCGATTAGAAGTTCCTCAAAAATATCTTGAATATCGTTTGTTAACATTGCAAAATTCAAAGAAAACAAAGTGAAAGCAATCAAAATATTCACAATATAATTAATTGAGATTATAAATGCCAAATTGTCGACAGAACCGACAAAACAGAGCAACTATCAAATCACGGAAACCTGGTTTTTCCATGAGGTTAACTTTAAACGATACCTCTTTCACCCGACGAAGTTAACTCCGCAATTTTGAAAATAACTATAACATGTGACGTCATTCTACAAGTTAATTCTTAGTTATATGACAAAATAGTTTTATAATACCCACCCTTATTAATAACCCTACAAAAAATGAGTACAGTGTATTAAAAATATAAAAATGCAGCTGTTAAATGTCAAATTTAAAATTTGCGATGCTTACTCAGTGTGACAATCATTTCATATATCACTTGATCCTACACTACACGACTCGATACCAATTGATCAGTGTACCCGCCGCCTCAACCTTCCTATAATAATGATTCTGTCTTTTCTATTCATCTTTGGCATGATAAGGAAATATATCATACCTACGTCAGGTTGCATGGAGCGACAAAACCGGCTTTGCCATGGTTTTACTGTCATCACTTTGTCATTGCTCTAATGTCTACTAATAATAACATGGCATGGTACCAGATTATTCTTCTGCTACTGGCTGTTTAGAGTAGATGTAGATGTTTTCGATGTTCTGGATCGATTAAAGGGATATTTGAGTTGAATTCTGTTGGGATACTTAGAGCCTCTGCAGTGTATCTGCTGCATATGGTTGATAATAGCTTAGCGGTTGTTGAAGTTTTATTACAATCTGTATAATTGTTACGTATACAACTGGAAAGCATTGCTCACTGGCAATCCAACGGTGTATCACAAAAGTGAGTGAAAATGCTTTAGTTGATTGAAATTATTCATCTGATGTAATTTTAGTTCTATCTCTTTCCGTCCAAGAGATATAGTAAATTAGTATTAGAATGGAAACACTGCATATACGTTATAGTGCACGATCTTATTTTCTTGTATAACAAAATATGTCAAATTAAATAAAATTGGCATTGTCTAAGGTGTATACTTTGAAGCAAAATATAGTGAGGCAAATTACCTTTTGAAGTTGCGTGAGATTTTCCGGAATATTGGATTTTCCTCTCAAGTATTTTGGTATGTACCAGAAACACACGTTCATGTACTGCCTTTCAGAAACCAATAGAAACTCAGATCTATGATTTACCTGTTGTTCGAAATATTCTGCTACATCCATTAGTGCGTCTATATGACTAGCAAACCCAGAAGAGCCCTAAAACCAAGGTTTTATTTTGTAATGAGACAAATTGAAACGTCATGCAATGCTTTCTATGAACAAAAACATATGTTTAACATTGTCAATGCTTCTTTTGGGTCGCAAGATCTATTTTTGCGAAATTTCTAGGCATAACTATGCTCAAGGATCTGAGGTTCGGGACTGAACAATCACTTTGGTCGATAACTAACAAAATCTCAAATGTTGATGTATTGATTCCACTTAGAACTGAATTTGTTTACTCACCTTCGCCTTCCACATAAACCAGAACTTAAACACATCGCATTTTCTGCCGCATTGCAAATATTTATCCCCCAAATCATAAGTTCGATCGTAGTGTTTGTCTTTTTGGAAAAGATATTCAGCTTCTCTGGAAAAACACTCGTATAAAATATGAGTATTCTTAACTAGAAGAAGAGAACATTGCTGAGGCACGGCTAATAACTTATGTGGGTTAATAACCTGGAAAAATGGGAATAAAATTGAAAAGCCATCACCAACATCAATTTCAAACGGTTGTATTGAAAAACAGTTTTCTTTAAAACAGTCCAGAAAAACAGTTTACCGTAACAAATTGTTATATTTAAGTAAAGCGTGTTTCAATAGATGTCAAGATCATACTATTATAACACCTGATGTTTCTCTAATCACATAAATGCTTCAGTCTGAATTACGCTCGTAAAGGTATAGGTTGCTTATAACCTTAATGACAACCATAAATAATAACAATAAATGTGAAGAGTTATAATTTCATTTGATGACATTGTTTGGTGCCATCACTTTCGAATCCTGTCACTGTAAGTCCTCACTGCTTCTCACGGCTCTAAATTTGAGCTCTGAGCACTATCCGGACCAATACTCAAGGTTCTTAGCACAATTTGGACCATCGCCGAGGTCGACCTATTGAAGATAGATCCGTCTTGTTTATATTTTAGTTGTCTCCAATTTATTCACGACAAGACAATCCCTACATGATTTTTCACATCCTAGTTATTGGTTTGTTTTAGCTGGTATTTGAGAACCGTTCTGGGAATCGTTTTGAGTACCTTATAATGTGCAAACTGAAAATAGGGATGAAAATATAGTGAAAAGCGCTCTTATTGTGCGGGCTCAAAGGTCATTTACCATTTGTATCAAATCAGAAGACACAGAGGTTACCAAAATGTGAGAGTACAAATATACCTGGAGAAAATAATGATGGTTGATGTTTCCTGCACACTGGTTGACGAATTTCCACTTTTCCATTCATTCCTGAAATCATCTATCAGATTAAGTACCATTTTTTTTACTTGAGGATGCAAAATACTGGAAAATTGCTTCTTATCATTTATATCGTCACTTTGAATTGTAAAAGTGACATAACTGACATTTAAATAAAAACTTCGCTGGTGAAAGACATCTTAGAATCATCGAACCCATCATCTGCGGGTGGCTTGCAGATAATCTAGGGAATAGGATAATCACATCCACCCTGGGGGAGGGCAACCATCATGGCAGGGGTTTTCCTCAAGGAGGCATCTTATCGCCCCTTTTGTGGGCGATTCTAGTAGACACGCTTCTAGTAAGGCTTTAAGATGAAGGTATTCAGTGCCTGGGGTATGCGGACGATATTGCTATCGTCATAAGAGGACGGTTTCCAGACACAATATCAGAGCGCACCCAAAGGGCGCTTGATATAGTGAGTGGTTGGTGTAGGGAGGAAGAACTGGCAGTGAACCCCCACAAAACTACACTGGTACCGTTTACAAAAAAAAAAAATTCCAAGGTCTACAAAAGCCGCAAATTAACGGAGTGGAAATTCCATTTGCGAAAGAAGTTAAATACCTAGGGGTGATATTTAACCAAAAGCTCACATGGAACTCCCACATTGAAAAAACCACACACAAGGCCAGAATCGCCCTTGGAAGGTGCAGGCAAATGTGTGGAAAGAATTGGGGATTAAATCCCAACATGACCAAATGGTTATATACACAGGTTGTGAGGCCAATGATAACCTATGGATCAGTTGTTTGGTGGCCCAGGACACTGCAGATTGGAGCGCAGAGGCAGCTAAGTGGTATTCAAAGGCAGGCCTGCCTAATTATATCGGGGGCCATGGAAACAACTCCGACTGCGGCCCTGGAGGTATTAGTAAACCTACCACCACCACATATCCTCATTCAAGGAAATGCAAGATCTGTTAGTCACAGATTATCACAGGGACCTACGATAAGCCAAGAACACGGTAAGGTCTACAAAGAGCTATATGAAGAAATAAAGGCAGATCCAATACTGGGAATGCCGACGGATCAGATTGCCCCACAATATAGTTTTAAAAACGACTATACAGTTTACATTCCAGAGAGAAAGGACTGGGAAGCAGGGCCTCCTATAACAGCGAATCTCAACTAGTACACTGATGGCTCGAAAACAGACTCCGGAGTAGGAGCCGGAATATATGGGGTATAAGAGAAGATCACGATCTCTCTAAGCCTAGGGAAACATGCTACTGTCTTTCAGGCAGAGGTACTGGCGGTGCAATGCTGTGCAGAAGAGTTGATGAGACAGGAGGGCGATAACCAAAGAATCGTCTTATACTCCGACAGCCAAGCAGCACTCAAGGCGATACACTCATATAAGATAACATCAAATCTGGTGTGGGAGTGTCGGAAGGCCCTAAACAGACTATAGACAGTCATAATAGAGTGACCCTAGCCTGGGTAAGGGCCACCAAGGAATAAAAGGCAATGAAAAGGCTGATGAATTAGCCAAGCAGGGAGCAACAGAGGTTATGATAGGGCCAGAATATTCCTGTGGAATTGCAAAATGCCTAAGTAAAGAGAGCATCCACAAATGGATAAACAACCAGTGCGAAGGCCTAGCAAGGGTGCGGTTTCACTTACTCGGAGGAGAAAAGCCGAGAGCAGAGAGCTACGCAAAGGAGGCGGTATCCAGGCTATTAGGTCTATTAAAAAGAATAAAGCTAGATATTGAACTTTAAATATAGGGAGGACCACAATAGATCTGCAAAGGTCGCAGTGGGATAGGACAAAGAACCACTCCAATTCTAATCTAATCTAATCTAATCTAATCTTAGAATCACTGAATACTAAATACATATCCTTTTTTCTCCCGTCGAAATTGCATTAGTCTGACTTATTCAACTTACGGATTTTATTTGGAAGTTATAATTAAACGCAATAAAACAAAACGGAAACTGTGAGTATGTCTTTGTTGAATCGTATAACCCGCATGATAAGACTGCATTTGACTATATCCACTTTATCACCCCTTCCAGGTTCCTGGTTTCATCACGAGTTGGAAAGAACCTAATTGTTAGCAGTAGAAAAGTGTAAAAATTTTTTGTTTGGCAACCTCGATCCAATACAGTCATTTAATGAGTTCTGGCACAAGATTTCCATTTAAACTGTGCTTTTATCTGCCGATTTTAATTGTAATTTGTATGCTAAGCTGCTTACAAGATATTTTTGATGGTGAGGAAATACGCAAAGTGTGTCTAAATACATTGAATGAGATTGATAAGCGGTCATAACAGGTGAGGTTGATGAACATAAACCTATAATAGATTACTAAAAGTGGAATAAAATCAGGTATTCTTATTAAAATTGGTTCATCCAACTCGGATCTTAACGATTGACGTAAATGTACCGGGTGGGCAAATAAAAACAGTCGTCTCCCATATCTTGGGATCGGATGGAGTCCGGTGATTTACGAGGCGAGTATTTATACAAACAAGATATCGACGAATAATCTTCAAAATAGGGGGGTACCATCGATTTTTTGCGATATCAGACAAAAACGCATGGCTTCGTACAGTTCACTGTACCAATCGGGTTGTAGTACGGCTTTGAGAAAAACCTGGAAATTATTTAGTCTGGTTAAGAATAAATGGTATCAATCGATAGAAACCCTCCCAACCACACGTCCACCAAACGAACGATACAAAACTAGTCCAGTAATTTAAGGCATTTTAAACCCTAATCTGTGGAAAAATTCCTAGTGAGCTGGACCACGATTCATGCGAACTGATGAACGATCACATCTCGTGAAAACTGGACAGTTTCGTATTTTCGATGCAAGGATCTTTCACATAACTCTTCACTTGATGAACAGCAAGCGATGTGTGATGTGAAAGGAACTAGTGAAACATGCGCATGTGACAAAAACTTGGATCTTATTTTTTGGGGGTTAGGTAATTTCTTCTTCTTTTTTTAAAAGTAACATTCGGCGTTTGCTTAGTAAACTGTCAAAATACAGTAAATTTAACTTTTATCGGTGGACACTGATTGCTGGAGAATACGTTTTTTTTTGTCGAAACATGAAGGGACCGTTCACATCACACGTTCACATCAGTATCCACTTCACTTATCCAAGAATACTGGTCCAGGATTTTTGTATACACCCTCTTTACGGTGTTATGAGGAAGATGTGAAAAATCGACATCGATATCGTGACGGCTAAGAAAGTTATGAGGGTCAAAAGGTCACGGAAATCAGTTTTCCGCAAATATCTCGCGACCTATTGCTTCGAGGTCAATAGCAACCATTATAAAATTATCGACCTTCTCTGTGACCTTTCAATGTCATTTACAGTTCGCTCGGTGAATCTTTTCCCATGTATGAAATTATTCACATACTACTTTTTGTAGTACGTCTCTTCCCTACTCACAGAATCTAAACCCCCGAAATGAAACCGTTTGTTCCATTACAACATAATATAACAAACAGAGATAGCCATATGATGAATGTCGGCGATAAGTTTAACGCGAATTTGTACGTTGACAGACCAAAGACTTTGTTTATATTTTTATTTCACATTTTTACTCACTTTTTAGCCCCTTGCATATACATTTAATTGAGAAAACAGTTGTTATAACGACTTACTTACTCCCGAGTGTTCGAATTATTGTGGTAAGTAAAGATTATTTATCTACTTATTATTTATTTACTTCGCAACGAAAACTAACCTAAAATTGACATTTCATCATGGTTTTGGATAGAATTCCATCAAACTGAATTGTATGGAACATATTTTGCTTCCACCAATGTAGAAAATATTGACCTGATTTTCTGAAAGACCAGAACAATGTATGAATGATTTTTTTTAAGAATAGGTATGCCTGGAAAAACCCACAGAAGCTGGTTCTAAATGTGTTGGAGTATTTTGAGTTAGAAAAAAGAAATGGAGGACATATTCTTGGCAAGACAACAGCACTAGAAGTGTACGTAAACCAGATGATGATGGTAACCGTTTTATAATTATTCATGCTGGTTCTACCAAAGGATTTGTCTCTGAAGCAAGTTTATTATTCTGTTCAAAATCTAGAGTAGCTGATTATCATCGAGAAATGAACAATGAAATATTTATAAAATGAATAACTACCTACTCAATTAATTCCCAACTTAGAAGAGCCATCTCTTATTGTTATGGATAATGCTAATATCATAGTGTTCTTTTAGAAAAGCAACCTCCTACTAATTCAACAAAAAATGAGATTGTCACATGGTTGACAACAAACAACATTGAGTTTGATACAAAACTTACAAAACCTGAATTGCTACAAATTGCAAAAAATAATGGAAATGGAAACGTGTATAAAATTGATGAGTTACTACGAGAACATGGTCATGAAGTGCTGGGACTACCGCCACATCATTGTGGATTCAACGCTATTGAATTAATTTGGGCAAATTGCAAGTCATATTACAATAAATATATTGGTAAAGATGGGTATTCAGATAGCTCTGTTATAAATATGTGGGAAGAGGCACTGCAACAATGTGATCACCAAATTTAGGAAAAATGTGTTAGGCATACTCATGAAATTATAGAAAAGTGGTATGCCCGAGAGCAAAATATAGTTGATATTAGCATTCAACCAATTACCATAGATATAAATACTGGTGATAACTCTGATTCTATGAAGGAAATGAAATGAAATTTATTGTATATTATATTTATGAGTCTTAAATATACATATTCAAAATATTTGTTATTTATTTCCACAACCCAAAAGATTTCTATTTTTCATTGTTGAACCGTATGGGTGGGATGGCCCAATAGGCTGCCAGCCATAACTCTAAAAAGGCAATTCTGATTTACAAAGTTTCTACTGAGGAAATTGTTATTAATTCTAACTCTTATGCAAGTGAATTTGCAGAATAACCCTAGAAAACTCTGGAGTACTAACAGTTTTTTCAAACTAAAAAGGTTTAGGTAGCATATCGCTAAATGGCTGTGAAATATTTACAAATATCTAGCTTCAATAATAAATAACGCACACCGTCATTTTAGCCACATCCTGATCAAAACATCAATCTACGACCTACGTGTAATTTAATGTATTGATTTATTGCGTTTGTATATGAATGATGACGCATGGGAAAAGATTCACCGAACCAACTGTATACTTGATATTACTAGCCTATGAAATTATCTACAAAAAATGTCTCTTGCATTTTTCTGTATAATCAACCGTATTTGGAGTAGAGCGCTGAGAAAGCGACTATATTATGACGATGCATTTGTTTCCTCACCACCACCTCACCAACTTTTTCAGCCGGCACCGATATCGATGTCAATTCTTCACATCTTCATTACAAAAGCGTAATAAAGGTGTATACAAAAATTCAGCTCACTAGGAATTTTCCCGAAGATAAAACCTTAAATGGCTGGACTAAACGCACGCTGTGAACAATCCCTTTTGGAACGTCCACGCTTAAATACTCACGACTTGAGGTTATTACTCGCTTTGATTTATGCTGCGTCCAAAATATGGTATGAATGCTACTCCTGGAATACTCACCAATGAATCAGCTCGTTCAATACCGTTGAGCTTAGCTCTATGCTTTTGGGAGAAAATGAGCCCACCACCCCATGCTGCATCGATATGGAGCCACATACCGTATTTTGTGCATATATCGGCAATCTCGTTGAGGGGATCGAAAGCACCGCGAACTGTAGTGCCTATAAAAAGATTTTAAAAACCAGACAAAAACGAACCTAGTTAAATGTTAAATGGAATGTTTCTTCACAACTTACCTAAAGTCGCAATGGTTAATATGGGTACATTGCCTTCCTCCAAGGTCTGTTTAATTTTCACTTCAAGATCGTTTGGTAGGATCCTTCCTATATCATCTGTCAGTATACGACACACATTGTCTTCGCCAATGCCCAAGAAAGCGGCAAATTTGAAAACTGAATAATGACATTCTTCGGAAGCGAAAACAATTGAATGCGGAAGGTGGAACACTCCTTTTTTCTAAAAATTAAGACGAATACACATAAAATAGATTTGAGCTGTTATTCTTTTAACGTTCTTGTGAATGTGGAGTTCCGCAGGGGTCAGTTTTGGGCCCACTTTTGATTACAGTGTACACTAGCGATTTACCGTTTCACGTTTTCAGCAAAATATCACAATATGCAGACGACTCAAAAATATATGACAATCTCATCACAAGTTATCAATCTATCCAAAATGACAATACATCAATGGTCTTCGGAATGGTTACTTCCATTAATCACTGAAAAATGTGTAGTGCTTCAAGTCGGTAAAAATAACCCACATTTTGAATATTTTATTGATGGTAAAATTTTAATCACAGTGACCTCTCATAATGATTTTGGTGTTATCGTGAATAGTGAACTATCGTGGTCCAATCATGTGCTCTCAGTATCCAAACGTGCAAATACTAGACTTCATCTCATTAGTAGATGCTTCTCAAAAGTATCCTTTCAGAGTTTCTGCAAATTAATTGTATGCTACTTACGTAAGACCTATCCTTGAATACGCCGGTCCAGTCTGGTATCCGGACTTAATTCGAACGTTACTGGAAAATGTACAACGGAAAGCTACCAGAGTTGCTTTAGGACCTGTAAGACCTTCATACAAAGAAAGATTATCCATGGCAAATCTTACAACGTTTGAGCTACGTCGGTTACTAGGCGATCTTATTGTAGCCTTTCAAATCCTTATAATATTATTTTTCTTTTCACCCTAAATACAGACACGAGACTTAAAGGACACCAGATCAAGTTCTGTATCTGTAGAGTAGGGAGGGTGAGTGTAGGCTCACAGCACTTAGGCCACATGTGACCCATTGTACATACTCCCGAGGAGTTGTCCTTCTAGGTCATCGTCCATCCTGTCCTTCTCAGGAAGGTGGACCATCTCCTTTATATCGGTAGGTGTAGGCCAAGACTCACCGAACATACACTCTCTTATTGACGATAACTCCGGACACTCGCATAAGACATGCCTGACAGTTTCATATTCCTCTTCACACATCCTGCATAGAGGTGTGTCCACTAGTCCCATAGTATGGAGGTGTTTCCTTAGGTGACAGTGGCCAGTAAGAAATCTTACTGTTGAACGTAGGTTTTTCCTGGTCATCGCCAAATATTTCTTCGGTGCCAGCTTCCCAGGGTCGCCCAGGGTGATCTTGGCAAGACTGCATCCTTTGATTCCATCCCATCTCTTAAGGGATTGAGCATGGGTGTAACGTTTGGCTCGAAGTCGTTAGGCCGTAGGTGTCACTGGGTCCTTGAATTTTCAGTCCAGCGGCTTCCCTGGCTAAATAATCGACAATGTGATTTCCTTTACTCCTGTCGCGCCCTTTAACCCACCTCAGGATAATATTGTTATCTGCCGAGGCGTACCAGCAGTTAAAAAAGAAAAATTTTACAGTTAGATCGAGACAAAACTTTTTACCTAACAGACTTTTCAATATTTGGAATGATTTAGACAGTGAAATTGTCCCAGCAACAAGTGTCAATATATTCAAAAATAAACTAGATCAATGTTACTTATTTAATAACATTTAGAGCTTAATCGTAATTTCTATTTTTTTTCTACTTATTTGTTTGTTTACTACTAGTAGGTATTTCTTTTGCAATGTATTTTTTTGGGCACAATAGGAGCCAGCTCCTCTGCCCTCATCAATATGTAATAATAATAATATTAATAATAATAATAACTTGATACCAGAGTGGAGTAGCTCAAAAAATTGGGAATGAAAATAACTGCCAGTGATTGAATATCGGTGAAAAGCAGGGGAATCTTCGCGGGCTACGAATGAAGCACATTCACACATTTTTGTTCAAAATAGTCCATTATATTCAGTTGGAAAGTAGGTATTTATTCAAGCAACTTCTGGTACACTTGGGCAAATTAGTTTTTCAAACCTCTGATGGTATCTGGACCAGACATTGGACCATAGTCATCACTTCTCATTTCATGTAAAAGTTCTTCTCCATTCTAAGCGTATACATTCAAACAAAACCATACTAAGAACTTGCACTTCTCAGGTTTTTTACCATCGACAAAGACTTCTAGTGCCATTATGTTCAAACAGAACCAACGAGCTAAACTACTCAGTCAGTTCTCTCTAAATTTGGTGAATCCCCGTGTTTTGTCACCAAATAATATCAACTGAAGTTATATAATTGTAACTTTTTTTGAAAATGTATATTTTTTAGAAGCAATAAATTATTGAATTGAATTGAATTATATAATTGTAACTTTTTATTTCCATACGTACCTTAATTTCTGGATAACGCTTGTATCTAGCCAAATTCACTGCTAAGCCGTTTGCAAAAGAACCTCCTGGACAAAAAAGTCCATCGCCCCATTTTGGACCGATCATCCGACAAACTTCTTTTATTATCTGCTTCTCCTAAGAAAATATACTTTCATAGAAATGTAGATATGTAACAATTGATTATATTCCAGGGTAATAGCAAGTTTCCTAATGTAAGAGAGTGGTAGAATGTGAATTTGAAATGATAGTAGCCTGAAGCCTGTAGTAGCCTGTATTATAAACCAGATGGGTCCCAATTCGAATGAAATGAAACGAACTATGGTGTTGTTTTTGTACTTATTACGCCTAAAGAATACGACCACTGGGTTTTAAAGTTCAAAAATAATATAATGCTCTCTCCTAACAGTGAATAGAATATTGTTACAATGTCACCAACTCAGAAGACGGCCCTGTCAGTAAACTTGAGCGAAAGTGCATTCTAGATGCTTCTAGAAGGTTGTTTTGTTTTGTCTTGTTTTTGGGTACCGGTCCCTATTAATTCAAGAAGGCGAAGTTTCTGGAAGGTGTTGAAATATATAAAAAGGCAATAATAACACAGCTAGTTCTAAAAGCCAGTTCACAGTCAGTTTACAAACAGTTTTTAGTGAGTAATCAGACAGTGAATGAAATAGTGAATTATTCAGGATAAATAGTGTTATATTCAGGTGGAAAAAAATCAGTTATAAATATTATACCGAGTGTGAATAAATCAGTAGACATCGAGTGAAGTAAGTTTTCCGAAGATTGTTAATATACAATGTAATCATTCATTAATGACTCCTATTATTAAACGATTTTGGTAAAGGCGACTAAACATACTCCTAGTTCCCAACTCACCTATCTTTTTTATTATATGATTCTACACAACTGAGAATAAAGATTACTAGTGTTAAAACATCCAAAAAAGAATAAAAAAGGTAGAACGTGTCGCGGGACGCACGATAGGAACTTTAGTTCCTTCTGAGCAAAAGTTATGTAATACATCTGACGTTATAGATAAACAATTTGCATATTCTTTGGTGGTTGAGTAGTAAACACACCAGACTCTCACGCGGTAGACCCGGGTTCGATTCCCCGCGAGGAATTTTTTTTATTGTTAATTTTATTTTTGAATAATCATTCTGCTTGATATTAATAACGACAACAGGTAGACGTTTGGAATATTTAGCAGAATATTCATTATGATAGATAATGGTACGGTACCCTCCATGAGGGAGTCCGACTGTCAACATCTACTTATAACAGCATCGTTTATTTAAAAAAGGAAACCGTAGCATTATACAAATTGGACATTCGTTTACCACAAAATTAGTGGAAACATAAAATTGGATTGTTGAATTTTTAGTTTGAAGTTATATTACAGTTTATAGACATTTTTATTTTCTAAATTTTTTCCTAAGTGGGTCGTAGAAAAAATATGCTGCTCGACTCGTGTGGATTGTCCATATCGCACTTGAACGATTGAGCACTCCGCCTACGGCGTCGTGCTCCATCTTCGTCCTCGTGCGATATGGCCATCATATCCACACTAGTTGCACAAACTACAATTTCTTTCAAAATATGCCCTTTTACATTTAAAAACTACCTGCCAAATGTAAAATCAATTTATCCATACATTTTAAAGTTATCGAATTAAGACATTCAAGTTTTCATAATTTCAACACCCTATATTTCGAAAAGTAGCTAGACCCCTTAATCGCGCCAAAAAAAGTTATGGAAATAATAGTAAAAATTTATCCGAACAAATTCAAGTAGATCACTAGCACTGCGAATACCAGCTTTGCATAGAATTTCAATATAGCATCGGTGGTTCAGTGGTTAGAATGCTCGCATTGCACGCGGGCGGCCCGGGTTCGAATCCGGGCAGAAACATATTTATTATTACGAATCGCTGCTTCGTAAACGAGAGAGAGACTAAGGAGGCACAAGCACGCAAAAGCAAGGCACATAACGGAGGAATGTAACATAACGTAGCGTAACGTAACGCGTAACGGTCAGATCTTTTGCGTCGCGACCCCTGGTCGCTCAAACATAACCTGGCGTAAAGAACTGAAGTTCCAAAAAGAAACTGATTTTTGATCCGGCGACCTTCTCTGTGACCTTCCAATGTCAATTATTATTGAAACAATTCAAAATTCTTAGTTTCTGCTCGCGCGCTAAATTTTCTCGATTGTTAATAGCCCTTATTAATACTTTTGTTGGCTAAATACAGTGTGTCTTTCTATCAATAAATCAATAGTAATTAGACATGGTAGAGTATATAATTTCATCCCATCCGTGAAAACCAGTTAAATAAATAACAAGAACATTACCGTGTTTGATAATTTTGGAGTATTTGATTTATTAAAGAATGAAATAATCGTGATGAAATTCATAATTTTGAAATTTGAGATGAGTCTACCCTGTAGTGCAGTAGGGAACATATTAATGTTAACTAATTGAATTATACAAATTCTCATTAATGAACTCATGAATGAACTAGACCAAAGTTAATCTTCATTTATAAACACAGCTTATTTAGTGACAAGCGTAGATATTATAGATGACTAGCAATATGTAATATGTAATGGGCAGTTGAAATGAAAGCCTCATTAAAACTAAAGAGATCCCGTTAGAAAATGTCATAGCTAATAATTTTGAGAGTTGACGAAGTTCAACCGGTGTGAAGTTGGTAACTCAAAGCTGGTAACTCATTTGTCGAACAATACCGAACGATCAGTGGCATCGTTAATATCATTTTCACTAGGTAGAGAATAATGAAATAGCTAGGAACAACACAAGTATCTGATGGATTCACAGAATATTCAGCCCGAATAAAAATCATTGGATGTGGTTAAAGACTACAACCTACCATTAGCGTGAAAACAGGAGCCACTTCATAGGTGTAGGCGCTAGCATTCAAAGAATCGGTCAACCATTGAGCGGCCAAACCATAAGGATCCAGTCTGGAATGCAAAAAATATTTTTCATTAAATAGCAAAAATGTTCTGAGTGATTTGATGTTTTTGTTCAATTTGACAGGGGCACTGTCGCGTGAATAAATTTCCTCAATAGAAAGGAGTGGGATTTGGTGGGAAGGAAAAGGGTTGACATATGACAGGTGTTTGTATCGTGACGTTCGAATTTTCTTCAATTCAATGAATATCCGAGTGGATTATTTTCCTTTGTTTACTTTGTACATCCAAATAGACCTCTAGAAATTATTGCTCAAACCATTCACAAACTAAATTTTATCCTGGAAGGCCCAAGGGATGTTTGTACAATTATTCCTCGTTTAGGGGAATGTCTGCTCTGAAATCCTTGTCGTTGTTGCCAAAGAACAGCAGTGCTCAGTAGAATGCTCGTTTTTTCACGTGCAAGCGCTCGGACGATAACAGAGACACACCTTATGATATGAACAACAAACAAATAATGAACAGACTATGAACAAGAAGTTGTGCTTAGATCCTCAGAGTGTACTGGATTGGGAAATACCATTTTTTGTGTGAAATTCATAAGGAGCTGTTTATACAAGAGCCGAAAGAGGTTATGTTACCTCCAAACGTAGTTTAACTATCAATATTCGAGCGTTTAATGTTACCAATCGAAGAACTAGGTTGAACTATTAATCCGACATTAAGCTACAGTAAAATTAAGTTCATCTAAACCTAAAACCTAGATCAGTGTTGAGCGTAGTTTAAACTGAGCCTGTGGTTCACCAAAAGCGTGATATATTTTAAAATTCACTCACCCTGGAAAAGTTAAGGGAAAGTCGGTTTTAACGATAACTTTGATTGTATTTCTTAAGAGATTCATCAATTTGTCGTGGTTTTCTCCATTTTATCTTGAGCTAAAGTCAAATTGTTCTTAAGGTTGTTCAGGGGTTTACCATAGTAAAACGTAGTTCAAACCTAGCCTTGAGTAGTGCCTTAGTAAATTTAAAACGTGGCTCAAGCCAAGCACTGAGTGTTAATATATATTTGAAATTTCACTTACCCTGAAAAAAGTTGATTGATAAAATACGGATGGCCGGTTTTAACGCTAAATTTGATTGTGTTTTTCAAAAGATGTATCAATTTGTCGTGGCTCTCTCCATTTTGTTTTAAGCTAAAGTCAAATTGCTCCTCAAGCTGTTCAGGGGTTTGCCATAGTAAAACTTTATCTTGTCTGGTAGTAAATACGACGTTTTTGAACATCAGTTCCACAACTTTTTCTAAAAATTTCCCATGTTTCTCTATTTGGGGTACCGGACTAAAATCTTCGTCCATCTTTGGATGAATCTGCTGGAAAACTGAACCACAATATATTTTATTGTTAATCAAGAGTAATTTTTAATTGTTTCCTTATTAAGAATATTAAGCAAAATAATAATTGGTTAATTGAATTAACGGTGAATAAAAATGGTGATTATATTTAATTTACGGGACATATATAGTCTATATAGAAAGGACAAGGAGTAATAAATCATTCATTTAAGTAGATTTCATAAACGTACCAAAATATATTTTAAGAGGGTATACCGTAAGGTACATTTTGTATTGAACAACCCAGTTTTCTTAGAAACATTATCGGGAATATTATTTTAAAAGAAAGTAGGTACATTAAATCAGTACTTAGTATTAGTTCTTGGAGTAAAGTTGTATGAAGTTGTATGGTTTTCATAATATTGTAAACAG
>CAJUYH010006963.1:0-13709 GCA_910591685.1 Galerucella tenella
ATTTCAGTTACTGAATGCTAGAAGTAATGTAATAGATTTCTACATAGGTTCACATTACAATTACAATTATTATCATTACAATTACATTACAATTATTGGATACATATCTTATTGCAGACCCAGTTAAGACGTGGTAAGTGATTAAAATTAGAAATAAAACAACTGTCTTTAAATAATAGTAAATACTAATAACAAAAATAAACTGTGGAGCTTGGGTAGTAGTTTTTAAAATGGCGTCGATTTTCTTTCAGCTGCATAACGGAAATAATTTTCTACATTTCTCCAATAAATTTCTGGTTCAGGATTGAATCAAGTAGGACTTAATATCTTATATCTTAATCATAATAATATAATGCCAACTACTTTTACATATCCTTCCATTCTTTTTCAACTGAAACCTGAAATTAAATATTACTTCTATAAATCTCACTGACACATTTTTAAATTCTCCTAAAACTTACTATATCTACTGAAACCTCATCAGTGTCTTCATGTTTCTCTTGTTTTTCTTTCGAAGACCAACGTCTAGCTAATTTTCTAAAACTGGAAGAAGTATTGCTAAAAGACGGTCTTAAACATATCATTTCCACGATGGTCCCTTGTCTTTTTAAACCTCTGCAAAGTTTGTGTTGACTGGAACTTGTAATATCTTTTAAACTTTGGGTGGAATCGGTGAATTTGGGCAAGCTTTTTATATCGCCAATTGTGGATATTTCCGGTTCTACGTTTTCTGTAGTCCATACCTAAAAAAATAGTTATAGTCTGTTCATACTTCAACACACTTTCTATAAATAATATAGACTCACTTTATTTTTGTCAGTTGTTTTTCTAGATCTGAAACGTAATATTTTTGTCAACTCCATCTTGAATTTGGGATGAGACAAAGCGTAAACGTATGCGTTTATGCAGCTAGCGGACTTACAAAATATACCAGGGAGTAGGGAAACTAAAGGAGTTATCCAACTTCTATGACCTGTAACTCCTAAGAGTGCAACAATCGCGTATGGAGTCCACGAAGCAAACCATAACATTATAGTGAACAACACTACTAGAGCTAGTTTAATCTCTTGCTTCCTTTTATCTTCTTCTTTGACGTGTCTAACAGAGTCTCTTTCACTTTTTTGTGAATCTGCTCTATTGTAAACAACTTTCCAAATATTGATGTAACTGAAGGTTATTAAAGTTAGAGGTACTACCCAAGCTGCTACGAAAAATATAATAATGAAATTTTTAATTTTAACATCGTCTGTTAAATAATCGAAACTGCAGCTTGTCAAGTACCCCTCGTATGAATATTTTCCGAATCCGATGTCAAGGGAGGGAATGAGGGCGAAGAAGGTCCCGTACGTCCAGGATATAATCAGGCATAGTTTGACTCTTAAATTTGAAAAGCTTCTATTTAAAGGGTATTTTATGACGAAATATCGGTCAAAAGATATTACGCTCAAGGTTATAATGGATGTGGTTCCTGTGAGTCCTCCTAAGAAACCATATAGACGACATGCTGTAAAAAAAATGTATTCGAAATTAATTTAAATACATTTCCAATCTATTTTCAAATAATAAATATTTTACCAACCGACATCTCCGAGTGCTGGACCTCTCGAAAAAGAATTGTAAATAAAAATCGGGGATTTCATATTCATCATCCCATCACTTAATGCCAAATTGACAATTAACGTATTCGCTGAAGTTCGAAGGGCCTTACACCTAAAATTTCGTACAATCACTGAATGAGAAGAACGTTTTTTACGTAAGAAAACTTACCGCCAAAATAAAAAAATTACCAAAAAGTTTCCAGATACTCCGAATATCATTAGAAAAATGTACATTGTTCCTAAAATGTAATAACTCATACTATAGGGTGGGTCGAAGCGTAACCAATGGATGTTGATATCAAAAACATATTCGTCTTCATAAAATCCTAACGTTTTCCAATTTTCGACGGGCCATGATTGCTTAAATTTTTCGATTATATAAGATAAGTTGTCTTTGGGGACATTGTTGTCGCTAAAAAATTAAGTAATTAGAATGAGGTTGTGCTTCAGAGTACTTCATCGCCCACCGTATACTCCAGAGCTAGCACTATGTGTCTACTGATTGCTTTTAGACACTAATGAAATGAAAATTGTCTCAAATTTTTGAAAGTACTTACTGATAATTAGAAATATTTTCGCTGATCGTCCGTTCGACGTGTATAAACAACACGAAAACTAGGAGGTACATTTTAATATTGAAGCTTTGATTTTTGTCTAAATTGATAAAAGCATAAAAATATGTTATGTAGAAGCGCTGGTTATGTAAAATTCCTTTGGGACTATTTTCAATCAACTTCGGGTTTAAGTCAGTGTCGGGTAAAAGATCGAATATTCGATAAGACTTTTTTATTTTTATCGGTAAAGCAAAAAAAAGACATTAAAAGTAACAGGATATTAAATATGAAATTTTTTATAATGCAGAACTAAAAAAAAAACCTGTTTTAAGCGCCTTCTGAACTCAAACTGAATTGGCAGTTAATAGTATTTTTGAAAACTTTTTCGGTTACCCCTGTATATTGATTACAATAAAAAAGTTATTTCATCTAAACAAACTGGAAAGGACAGTAATTTTTCCAAACATAGATACTTAAAAACGAAGGAAAACTTTATATGTTCCTTAAACCATGAAAATAAAGCTATTTTTTTAATAAACTATAAACAACATTTAATTATTATTAATTATATTTTCAATAGAATGTAATCGATAGGTAAAATATGCAACGCACTGCCATCTACTATCTAATGGACGAACTGAATGCTGTTCGCTTCCAGATTTCATCACCTTCCACGAGTAGTTAGTAGATGGCGATAATATCTTTAGAAGCAAATTTTAAAAATAAAGGTGCTTCATTCCATTTAATATAATATGAAAAAAATTTTATATTTCAATACACTTAATATACAAGGACTGCTTATTGTTTTTGAAAGATCAACTCAAAAATGTAATAAGTTGTCTCATGAAGAGAAAAATAGAAGAGTTGTTGTCATGTGATCAGTTTCCGATATATTGTACTGTCAAAACGTCGTAGGACAACCTGTATATCTCTGTTTTAAGGAAAATATCATTTATATTTGTGCATAGGCTTTTACTGGGAGTTGAATCAGGACTGTATATGTAGGAACTGACAGATATTTTCTATTATTTCTATTATTCTACGTTACCGAATGTTCGGAAAAACTGAAGATTATTTTCTTCAAAGTAATTTTGGTTGGTCTTGAAATACCCATACAGCAGATTATTGCTATAGAACGGTTTTGCAGGAATTTTAAGTTCAAAGTTTAAAAAAATATACCTTTATATTATTGCCGAGAGGAATTTTTCATAGCCCTTCAATCAATAAAACGATTTTTTACATCAACCGTCACATAATATGTGGAAGTTGAAAACCCCCGTAAAACAGTCCCCAGTGAATGAGGCATTCAACGGCAATGTGCTATTTCTACAATCGACTTCCCACCATGCGCACTACATCCACAATATCGCTCATTCCGATTCATAAATGTAGAAGTATTATTCCTTTTTTTTAACTTTGCATGATAAAAAGGGCATTTGTTATGTTCAATTAATACATTTTCATTTGAATACATTTTTATGTCCCCAAACCAAAGTTTGATCATCAAATTAAACACAAATTTGTGACTGGGGGGGGTCCGGAGGATTCTTAAATTTGTGATGCTACAAAGTATAATGGTTCAAATTACTTAAACCCCTTTTTTTAATAGGATTTTACGTTAACCTACGCCCATGGTAGGGAGAAATTTTGGGAAAAAAAACTAAGTAATATTTGACCTTTTTGTAGTTTAAATAAAAATTAAAAAAACTTTATATTAGAAAGTTAAAAGGCTAAAAGTGCAAGTTTAACATTACGTAAACCAATAAATGGTTAAAATACAAAGGCGACTCGTGAGGCAATAATATCGCCCCCCCCCAATTTAGTTAAAATAAATAAAAAACTATATGCAGGGAAAAAATCAAAAGAATTTTACGCGTATTATTCCGATTTATCACCGTTTAAATTTTTTTTAAACAGAAAAATCTTTAATCTGGAATTTCGTTCTTTTAAAATTTGGTTTTATTTTATTTTTTTGTGTGTGTGTGAAAAACCTGGTGTCGATGTCACATTTTGTGTTGGTCGTTGATCATCTTGAGAAGAACAACCTTCAAAATCGAGCATTTCTGTCTGTCACATGGAAGCAGGAAACAAAATGCAGGGACCACGCGCGGCAAAATTCTCCCTTACCCCCCGACCCTCCCCACCACTGCTATGTTGTAAGCTACAGGTCATTCACCTCGTACACAGTCCCGGCAAAGCCAAGTAGAGAGCCACTATAACCAATCCAGTGTTTCACAAGTACTTATTTCACATTTTGTGAATTTTTATTTATCAAAAAAAAAATATATGACAATATACATTCTAAGATGTATTTAAAATGATAAATCTGCTGAAATCTACCGCCTGATAAGTGACAGTGAGTCTTCCTATACTTTCAATAAAATTGAAACTTAACCTAGATTTGGTGTATTTGTTGTATACGGTTTGTGAGGAAGATAGTGAGATGTAAAAAAAAATGGATAGTTCTTAAACCTTCTTTATAAAAAGGAAAAACTAGGCGTGAAAAGTGAAAAATCAAAACATTACTTTCTGTGTTATTAAATGGGAATATACAAGTGCTTTTTTGTGGTGAATTACTATACTGAACATAAAATGTGAGTTGAAAAATTTATTCTCTATTTAAGCGTCCAAAAATTTCAATTTCAAGACTTGCGTAAAATTATTATTTTTGCTTTTATGTCATAAAATTATATAAAAATTTAATAAAAAATATAACGTTCACTTAAACAAAATATTTTTCATTTTAATATTAATTGAGTAACATGAAAATATTGAAAAAGAAAATTTCCTTGTAGTAAGGACAAAAAAATCGTATTGGCAACATAGCACCAAAGGCCGCATTCGATTGTAATGAAGCTTCAACGGTTCGTTGACCCCGCTCTTAATGTAGGTCAGTAATAGTGGGCGGGGACTTGCGCAGTTTTCATACAAACTGTTATTTAGAATCATTGTTAGTTAAGGTATTTGTCCTAAATTGTTGTTAAAAAAGGATTTTTTTAAATTATTTTTCGATTTTTAATCCTTTTTTTTGGTACTACATCCGTTAACAAGTCCTACAAAAATTTTTGGAGTTACACTGTGAAACGTAATATATTTTTAATGTCAATGTTACTTGGAATTAAGTAATCAAAATACAATTTACATAAATTTTTTTCATATTTTTGCAGCTTCCATTTTAAATTTTGGATATTAATTATATTTTTATCCATTTAATTTAATTTTTCTCAAAAAATCTACCAATATAAATTTTATTTAAATAACCAAAATTTGTTTCCGTAAATAATTTTTCAAGACCACCGTGTAGAAGCTGAATATACATACTGCCAACTAAACTATAATCTATTTTAAATAACAAGAATGTCATTGGCCAAAGATTTTACATCCTTATCATTTTCAAACGTACTTAACCTCAATTTCGTATATTTAATTTTTTTGATATTGATATTGAACTCTGAAAAAAAATGTTTTTGAACTTCGAAAAAAATAATATATCGTTTCTAAAATGTGGGTCTCCCGGTCTGTGACCTTTGGGGTTGCTGGAACACATTATTTTTAAACCCACCTACCGGGGCTAGATAAAAATTAACAAAAAATGATATTTTTTGATTTTATATCAACTATTATTAGATGAATTTTTGTTTTCAATGGTTATTTACACAATTTTGGGTTAATGAATGTTTTTAATTTATTTGTATAGCTGTTATCAATTATGTTATCGTTTAAAAAATAATCTTTTCTTGACCTAGTTTGAATGTTTTTTCAAAAATGTTCCGTTATTTCTATAGAACAAATTTAAAATAGAAAAAAAAATAGTTAAAAGTACAGGTCCGTATCTACAAATTAAAGATAATGTTGGTTTTGAAAAAATTAAGTTATTTCTTTAATCCTGTAGATCGAACATGACATTGTGTGAATTCAAAATGAAAAGTTCATTGTGTCATGGCGGAAATCGTGATTAGAAAATATTACCATAGACCTTTCTCTTCAACTGTATCGTCTAGTCTTCTAGTTAATTTTAAACTTCTTTGTTAAATAATAGTGAAAGTTTTCTTTTAATGTTAACTGGAGAGAAAGGGATAGTTAGACCAATCTTTTTTTGCTATACAGTGTGGAGCAGCCAAATGAAATAAATTCTATTCTATGGATACTATTTTTTACGATTTTTTAAAATTAATTTTTGTTTTTAATCTGAAAACACTTAATATTTTCGAAACGGTTGAAGATAGGTATAGGACGACATTGTACATTAATTATGTCTAGAATTTTCTGCAGAATCCAAAAAATAGATAATATACAGGGGGCTGCTTTAAAATAATTGGCCAACTGTCACATGACACACCATATATATTTTTCTTGGAAAAAAATGCGCACCTGTCCAAGCGTTTTTCCAAACATGCCCACATTTATTAGTTATGGAATTTATTCAATTTAATTGTTCCACACTGTATAACGTTACGTAAAAACTTAACAGAAATTGCTATATACGAGGACAATACCCTGAGAAAATTTCTGTCTCATATTTTTTCTATTTTAAGTCAACTTACGTATTATAAAATGTAAAGAAATTTATCTCGTACGTCATTAGATATCGTAAATTTTCTGTTTACGAATAACCAATAAAACGAGTGGGAACGTTCACCTTTTCTAAATATAAAATTCCTATTAAATTTTAGAGGAAACATTTTATTAGAACTTATTTAAAAGCCCCTAACTGAGCATATTCCAACAAAATATGGTAAAATACCTGGAGCCTCCAAAAATTAATTTTGTATCCAGAGTAAATTTCCCTTAATTTTGAAAAAATCTTATATACGGTGCTAGGTAAAATATAAATAAATTATGTGAGGGTAATTTACAATTTTTTTTATTTTTCAAATCTCGTGAGAAAGATAAAAATTCAGTTCATTTACCTCAATATTTAGATAGATAAGATAGAAATTTGGCGATATTTAAATTTTATCATTTAAATGTGATGTGACAGCGAATATAAAATAATGCTGTTGGTGTCAATGTTTTGTTATTCAATTTTACTAGAACTGGAGCTAGTGACAAGCTGTGTTAAAAATAACGAGGTAATTAAATGTTTTAATTTCTATTAATTGTTTATAATTAGAAAACCATTAGCGAAATTCCATAATATTTAATTCAAAATGTTAAAATTTTTTGAAATTGACAAAAATTCTTATTTTTCCAATTTTTTGATGGGGGAATTTTCCAAAACCCCCGAAGAGCTGAGCGCTTTTAAACCTCAGATATTATGACAGGACATTTTAATAGAATCTTAGGAATTAAATTTCTGACTATTTTTGTTAAATAATTTTATAGAATCAGTTGACTTTTCCTGTTGGATTTCCCCGATGATTCTGTTCAAAAAATTGGGAAAAAATAATTAAAATTTATTGTCATCAGCACTTGATAAGTGTGCAAAGCGTAATCACTGTTTGAATTAGCTTCAAGTAAATCTTGTCCAGGAATTTACTAAAATTAATGAAACGTATTTTTTCCAACTCTCTTTTTTTATATGTCAAAGACCCGATAAACTTCATCACACCGCAAAATACCGACATTCAGTCCCAGGCAACCCACAGTATCAAATTGAATGTCATTGACCTTGTACGATAATTTCGGTACTCTAAACGTAATATTTATTTTCCATTCGTTTACATTACGCCTATCAACAATTAAAGTTGATTTGAAAAATAACGTTACTTATTGTATTAAATTTAAAAAAAATGTCTTGGAATGTTGGACTAAAGACAGTCAAATTGCTCTTATTTAGAGACAGAAAAAAAAGATTGTCAATATCACCTCAACAACAATAGATTCTACACAATTGCATACGCAGATGACATAGTTATCTTGCAGACTGGCAAATTTGTGAACACACTGTGTGTTAGAGCGCAGGATGGGCTTAAATTAATTGAAAAATGGTGTTAGGAACACTCACTGTCGATCAATCCCAGAAATACTGAGATGGTTCTTTTCACCAGAAAAAGAAGTTTATCGGGTTTGAAACCTCCCGAAATCTTCAAAAGCAAACTAAACTTTTCGGAAGAGGTGAAATAACTTGGTATTACCTTCGACAGGAAACTAACATGGAACTCTCATCTACACAGCAGAGCAAAAAGAGCATATGTGGCTTATGAGCAGTGTCGGAGGACAGTGGGACGCACATGGGGTCTGTTACCCCGTGTGGTCACCATTGCAATAATAAGACCCATGTTAACGTATGGAGCAATTGCATGTGGACCGAAGGTTCTACAAGCAACGGCCATCCAAAAATTATTTCAAATACATCGAATGGCTGGGAAGCTGGAGCCGAAGAAATATTTGGCGATGACCAGGTAAAACCTACGTTTAACAGTAGGATTTCACTGTCAACTAAGGAAACACCTCCATACTATGGGGCTAGTGGACACACCTCTATGCAGTATGTGTGAACAGGAAGATGAAACTGTCAGGCATGTCTTATGCGAGTGTCCATAGTTATCCTCAATAAGAGAGTGTGTGTTCGGTGAGTCTTGGCTTACACCTGCCGATATAAAGGAGATGTCTCCCAGTGACCTGTCCACCTTCCTGAGAAGGACAGGATGGACGACTTAGGAGGACAACTCCTCGGGAGGATGTACAATGGGTAACATGTGGCCTAAGTGCTGTGAGCCTACACACTCACCCTCCCTACTCTACAGATACAGATACAGAGGGTGTGGTTCTTCTTGACCCCTTCAGAACCCTTCTTACCAAATTTAGCACCATGGGAATATGCGACAATGAAAATGTAACCAGTGCAAACCACTCACTTGCGTGCAAGGTATCTGTTATAAAGAATTTCAAATACACAATTTCCCCTAGCACATTTTAGTACATTGACGACTAATGTAAAGACCATTTAATTTCTTTGAACTGATCTCCCCATTTTTTGATATAGCCAAAATATTCAAAAATTATTATCAATTAAAATTACCGATCTAAATCACTTGTTCACTTGAGATCAAGGGCATTTCTATTTTTCTTAAAT
This sequence comes from Galerucella tenella, assembly GCA_910591685.1. Classification (NCBI taxonomy): domain Eukaryota; kingdom Metazoa; phylum Arthropoda; class Insecta; order Coleoptera; family Chrysomelidae; genus Galerucella; species Galerucella tenella. Next base: position 9,171 of record CAJUYH010006963.1, read on the forward strand.
GAATATCAACCTTGTCTGAGCTGATAAAAATTGAATACATAACCCAATCTACAGAATCAAAGAAAGTTTCATTGACCTTTCTTTTTTTTTCTCGTAAATTTCGTCCTTTGACCCGGGCCTTATTGAAATATTAATTTTTACACGCACACAATCAAGTAGTTTAAATTGTCACAGCTGCCTTATGAAGAAAATATTTTTTTTAGATGCTTAGTACGAATTTTTCATTAACTACTAGATTTTTACGTATTTGAAAATTGTTTAAATATTAATTTAAATAATTTATATCGGTGTAAGGATACGTAACAGGATATTATATCGGTAGATATCGTTATTGTAGATTACTGTGTAAAATTTTAAGTTCAATGGCATATGGTCAAGTCCATATAATATAAATAATAAATAAACAAATTATTTTTATTTTTAAAAATCTGCAATTTTTATAGTTTCATCTCTTTTTCTTCTAATTTTGCATGTTTTAGAAAAATGCTAGAACTCTTTTAATTTGATACAGTTTACGCAACTTATTTTCAAAAAAAGAACCCCCCTATTCAAAAATCTTTTATCTTATTTTTATCATAACCATCTGACATTGTCTTTTAATTAATTTTAAAAAAATCGTAGAGGCAGTTAACACCAAAATCAGCTTCGATATTTTACGTAAAATCGACCCCTTTGAATTAGGTATGAGGCATCGCGATCACGGTGCAGAATCTCGGGTTCAACGTACGTCCTCAAAACATTGCCTGCCGTGCCATTGGCGGTGATGCCGATACTTTCATACAGAACACCATCGTTCAGCATTTGATGTACCAGGTAATAAACCAAACGATTACGTCTCTTACCTGCGTAAAGGTTATTTTAGACCATTGGACACGACTTACATTCAATCTATAGGTGATAGATTTTTACCAAAAAAACTACCAGTACCTTCTTTAATATTTGAAAGAGAATTTTTATGTTCGTTCTCTGATATTAGGAAAGATGACATTTAATATATCATAGGAGATACAAATGCTCTGGAAATATCGGCAAACTGTAGTGGGCTATTCACGTTTTTGGAGGTGACTCAACTGACGGTGACAAAACTTTAAAAAATGGATCGTCAGATAGTCTGGTGAGCTGGGAAGTCGTAAAATCAATTTCCAAATGTTAAGTTGACTGACCCAAAAACTATTTTAATTTACTTGCGAATAGACGTATTTAAAAATAAATTTATCTCAAAAAAGATACACTAAAAGTTAGTTATTTCTATTAGATATAAAAAAACTTACCTCTCACTTTCAAATTAAACTGTCACGGGGAATTAAAAGGTAATTTTTGTCGAAATATAACAATTAATAAAAAAAAGTAGGTATATTTGTCACGCTCTGTAGCTAAACGGATTCAACATATTAGTTGTCATTGGATTTGTCTTAATTATGGTATGAAATTTACAGGTAAAAGACAAATAAGTAATAATACATATTGTGTAATAAACCTTACTGCTCTTGTGTGTTTTTTCAATAAAAATTAGTTTAATTGCAAGATTTCTAATGCTTTTTCTATTAATTCGTGTGTTTTTTAGTGAAAATGAGACTTATTTGAATGTAGTTGAGTGTTTTCGGTGTGTTATTATGTGCAAATGTGTGTTATTACATGTAATAACGTCTGATTGTAAGTTCTCGCATTGTTTTGTGTTCAAATATGTGTTCTAGGATGTTATTACGTATGATTGTGTGTTATATTGTATAAATCCACGATTTCTGATGTTTTTTTTTTGTATATTTAAGAAGCTATATGTTATTGAGTGTTCTTGTGTGTTTTTTTAATAAAACTGAGTTTAATTGCAAGATTTCTAATGCTTTTATCTACATTTCAGTGAATTCGTGCGTTTTTTAGTGAAAATGAGACCTATTATTTGAATGTATTTGAGTGTTTTCGGTGTGTTATTATGCGCAAATGTGTGTTATTACATGTAATAATGTCTGATTGTAAGTTCTCGCATTGTTTTGTGTTCAAATATGTATTCTAGGATGTTATTACGTATGGTTGTGTGTTATTTCATTACTTAATAATTTGTACTTTGATTGTTTTGTGTGCAAATCTTCTGATTGTGTGTTATTGAATGAAATATTGTATAAATCCACGATTTCTGATGTTTTTTTTGTATATTTGAGAAGCTATATGTTATTGAGTGTTCTTGTGTATTTTTTCAATAATACTGAGTTTAATTGCAAGATTTCTGATGCTTTCATCTACATTTCAGTGAATTAGTGTGTTTTTTAGTGAAAATGAGACCTATTATTTGAATGTAGTTGAGTGTTTTCGGTTTGTTTTTATGTGCAAATGTGTGTTATCACATGTAATAACGTCTGATTGTAAGTTCTCGCATTGTTTTGTGCTCAAATATGTGTTCTAGGATGTTATTATGTATGATTGTGTGTTATTTAATTACTTAATAATTTGTACTTTGATTGTTTTGTGTGCAAATCTTCTGATTGTGTGTTATTGAATGGAATATTGTATAAATCCACGATTTCTGATGTTTTTTTTTGTATATTTGAGAAGCTATATGTTATTGAGTGTTCTTGTGTATTTTTTCAATAATACTGAGTTTAATTGCAAGATTTCTGATGCTTTTATCTACATTTCAGTAAATTCGTGTGTTTTTTAGTGAAAATGAGAGCTATTATTTGAATGTAGTTTAGTGTTTTCGGTGTGTTATTATGTGCAAATGTGTGTTATTACATATAATAACGTCTGATTGTAAGTTCTCGCATTGTTTTGTGTTCAAATATGTGTTCTAGGATTGTACTTTGATTGTTTTGTGTGCAAATCTTCTGATTGTGTGTTATTGAATGGAATATTCGTATAAGTGTAATTGAGAGTATTTATAGAGTGTTTTGTTGTGCTATTTGGACGTTTTAGTGCTCAATTTTTTTTAATAACATATAAATGTATATTATGATTTGTTTTATCTTCTATTTTTTGTTTAAGGTTATGGGAGAAACACAAATTTCAAGTAAGTACTTTACAAAAATTATTTTTAGGCAAAACATTTTTTCATTACTTTTTATTCGCACCCCGTATCGACCGTTTATATTGTTCCACTCTGTATTATTAATATTCTATGACCGTGAGCCATTTCCAAGAACAAAATAAAATGCAAACAATTTGTGTGATACCACAACATATCGACATTGAGAGAGAAAAATTATTTAAAAAAAAAGTACATTTTCGATAAGATTTTTGGACTAATGTTGGTAGATTGGAGTAGTACAACAAAATGGTCGCTGTTTAAGTTTAATATGGAGTTGTAGCGATGAATTCATGTGCTTGTTGTATTGTTACCTAACTGATAAGAGAGGAAACTATATAATTTTAAAATGTGTGTCAGGGATAATTTTATGATAGACAAAAATCGATTTGTTTGAAAGTTTTGATAAGAATTTTAGAAACTCGGTGTTTATTGTAGCTAAATCTATACATTTTATAAGAAAATATTCTTCTAGTACTTTCAGGCTCCCTGGAAAACCAATTCTACGAATTTTCATAATTTTCCTGCTAGAAAATATATTTTTTTCTATTTTTCTCAAAATTTATTAAAAGTTTTCACAATTTACATTTTTTTCTTCTATCAATCGTAAATATTCATGCAAAATACTTTTATATACGCAAAATTTTCTCATGAAACTACACTGCTAAAATTTCACCTTAACGTAATATATTTTCTCAATATTTTTCCCAACCACCCTGTATATATTTTTCTCCATTCCGATCGATAACGTAATACGTATTAAAATTAACAATTCGAACGAAGGTTAAAATATTAGAAAATAAAGACGGCGGTTAACCTTCGAAAAGTAGCAGTAGCCACTGCCATTTGTACCATACGACCTTAAATATTTCGGTGTTAACCAGCAGCAGCAGCAGCAACGGCAGAACATTTGCGAGCAGCGTACTCAGTTTGCTCTCTCATAGCAATGACCCGCATCTAGGACAAATGTTGCAATCCGGACTCCAGCCATCAAGCACACCAACCACACAAAACTAGATACATTACAGGGTCCTGGTTTCGTTACTACTTCAAATTTTCTAGTTAAATCGCCGGTTTCAGTATCATTACAAGCAGAAATCTAATGGGATTGAATCAGGTGATCCTGTTAACCCCTCTATCCATCCTTTGCTTTAATTTTCTTTTTTTTAATTTTTTCCATACACTTTTCTATACACTTTTTTAATTTTGTTTTCTATACATTTTTTTAATTTTGTTTTCTCTACACTCTTCTATTTTTGTTTTCTATACACTTTTTTAATTTTGTTTTCTATACACTTTTTTAATTTTGTTTTCAATAAACTTTTTTAATTTTGTTTTCTATACACTTTTTTTTTTGTATACACTTTTTTAATTTTATTTTCTATACACTTTTTAAATTTTGTTTTCTATACACTTATACACTTTTTTAACTTTTTCCATACACTTTTCCAATTTTTTCTATACACTTTCTTAATGTTTTCTATACACTTTTCTAACTTTTTCTATACACTTTTTTAATTTTT
>CAJUYH010006963.1:13809-32542 GCA_910591685.1 Galerucella tenella
TTTTTTAATTTTTTCTATACACTTTTCTAACTTTTTCTATACACTTTCTTAATGTTTTCTATACATTTTTGTATAACAAATTATAACGTAATATATAAAAGTTAATTTCGCTGTTTCAGTATCCTATAGATAGATTATATACATAACTATTACTAGCGGTTACAAAGTCAATATTAAACGCACTCACAGAAATTTAGGACGCTTACTTTTAGAACGATACGTAATAGTTAATTAGTTTGATGTGCATTTATGTATGAACGACATTAAAAATGTATTGAGTATTTTACCAAATGCCAACAAAAATTTTCTCTATTTTTCCGTCGATTTATGTAATGAAAGCTATTAGTTGTAGGGTTGTTGAATTTTTTTCTTGTAGTTTAGTCCTTTAATAGTCCCCGGTTCAAATTTGGACTTCATTTTTAAATTTTTGGAGTTTGTACGATTTTTTTAAGCTCGGGGAGTTATTTTCAAAAAAATCGTTTTTATTTTGGGAGAATCGTTTGATAAATTTTTGGGAAACGACCTTTTTGTAATGGTGATAGCGTTTTTAGTTTACAAAAATAATAACGTACGATTGTGTTCATATAACATATAACCAAAAACTATGACCCCCCATTTTTGACATTCCTATGATTTTGACTAAACCATTTGTCATAGCGAGTTTAACTCCAATTCCAATAGAATCTCAATAGTTATTTTCCTAACAAGTGCGAACACTTTACGCATGAGTTAGGAACATTATTTTTTCTACGACTGTATATAAAAAAAAGTATACCAACCCATTTTTCAAAAGTCATTTTATACCAACATACATATACAATACTTTAACCAAAAACTATTATTATAAATATCAATATTAGAAACACAATTTGTTGCATTCTGTAAATTACTTAAAATTGCCGGTCCAGTGGAGTTATTTGGTGTTAACTGGTAAGTAGATGCCGTTGATGAGGATGGCATCGTTTGCAGATCACATAAAGATGACGAAGCAAGGGTTTTACGTCATTTCTAGATGAAAGAATTTTATTTGATATATTTTTCTTATATCAAACCTGGGTGGTTTGATAGTTGTTTTATAACACTATTTTAAAGAATGTACAGGGTTATATCAAAATATCTTCATTATTTTATACACTCAGGTGCAGAAAAAACGGGCCACCTATTATTTTTTCAAAATCGGCTTAATTTGGTTATTATTTTGGTTTTTAAATTATATTTTGTATTCTTTATTAGCAAAGGACTTCCTTCTAAATACAAAAAGTTGGAATACATGTGTATTTTCTCGTTTTACATAAAAAAAGAACATTTTGGAAAATTCAATTTCAAAAGTTCCATATTTCATTCATGCAATTCGAAAGGAGCTTATGTGTTTTCAATTGTTGGGCGGGTTGCTAGGCAATTTTTTGTTAATGTTAATATTGTCAATATCAACGTTGACAATTTTAAAGTCTTAATTATGGTTTTAAGTGCTGAAGATTGTGCTAAAACAGTTGCTCTTGTGGAAGATGGTCGAAGCCAAAGATATGTGGCTCGATTACTCAATGTTAGTCGTTCTACCATTCAAAGGGTGTTACAACGTTTTGGGGATACTGGAAGAAACACAAGAAGGCCTGGTAGTGGTAGAATACGGGTAACTACCGCTCAAGATGACAGATTTATTGTACTAAATTCTCTAAGGGATCGTCATTTGACTTCAGTACAGACAAGAAATCGACTTCTGGAGGTTCGTGGTAAAAATGTAAGTAAATGGACAGTTCGCCGAAGATTACATGAGGTTGGGTTAAAAGCTTTTAGGCCAGTAACTGGGCCTAAGTTACTTCCACGTCACCGGGTAGCGAGATTGCACTTTGCTCGTGAACATAGCAATTGGAATCTTATGCAATGGAGTAATATACTCTTTACCGATGAGTCCAGATTCTCGCTACATTCACCAGACGGACGAAAACGAGTATGGAGACGAAATGGGGAACGATTCCAAGAATGTGCTTTTAGCCCTAGGCTGAGTCATAACGGAGGTTCCGTAATGGTATGGGCAGGCATATCAAGTGAAGCCTCTACGGAATTAGTGTTTATCAATGGGGGCTCACTGACTGCACAACAATATATTGAGGAAGTTTTGGCATATCAGGTGGTTCCATTCGCTCCATATATTGGCGATAACTTTATCCTGATGCAGGACAACGCTAGACCTCATTCAGCGAGATGCGTCAGTGAATACTTGACAGAAGCTGCCATTAAAAAAATGAACTGGCCAGCATGTTCTCCGGACGCAAATCCTATAGAACATGTGTGGGACATGTTAGGCAGACGTGTTAGAAGTCGTGCTATAGCACTAACCACACTAAATGAGCTTCGTGTAGCTCTTCAAGAAGAATGGGAGAATATTCCTCAGAATGCAGTTCGTGAGCTCATTAGTGGGATGCCACGCCGTATGCAAGCAATAATTAGGGCTAGAGGAAGAAATACCAAATACTAAAGTCTATTTTATGTGTTAAATTTTGTTTTCTGTACCTCTAAAGTTTGCTGTTGTTAACATAAATTTCACTAAGTATACATGTATTTTTCCTTTATTTATGTCATTGTTTATTAAGTTTATTAAGTTAAGTATCATATTCTTGTCTTTTTATACCAGGAGGAAGTCCTTTGTTGGTAAAATATAAAAAGTGTAAACCAAAAGCCAAAATAATAAACAAATATAGCCGATTTTGAGAAAAAAATAGGGGGCCCGTTTTTTTTGCACCTAAGTGTATTTTCAAAAAATTAAAAATGCAAAAAAAAGCTAAAATAGATGTAGATTTTATTTGATGGACTATTTATTCACCTGTTGACCCTGTTGTAACAATAATTATAACTTCCGGAGTAAAAAACTATGTAATAAGGTCAAAATTCGCATAATTTTACCTTTCCGCACTAGTGCGGGAAAGTGACACTTTCAAAACTAAAATGCGTACGGGAAAGTGGGTTAAAACGCACGGTCGTAGAAGATAAAATTTCCTACATTCTTAGCAATTTTTTGTAAATTTTCATTTATTAACTTTCTGAGATATAGGGATTCAAAGTTGAACTTTGTTTTTTTATACGAAATTTTTTGTTGTCTCTATATTTAGTAAAATTCTTCCGGTTACAGTATTTACAGTGTCCTGGTAAAATTTTAACCTAAATCATGACGTATGCCAGTTTTTGAGCTTGCGGATTTTTTTCCGAACTCAATATTTAAGTTTTCTTGACAACCTAGGGCATCTCATCCTAAAAATATTTCAAAATCTCTAAAATGCTTTCTAATGTGTATTAATGTATGTGAATTAATAACTTTCATTTTCCAAAAAAAACCACCAACATTTCTATCTACTTTCCGATAGCTTAACTCATTATTTTAAATCAGAATAGTCTTTGTTTAAAAAGAATATCAACCTTAACCACCCGACCGTACATTCTCCCAATACGACCTCATTTGAACTTCTATCTAACAAATTTTTTTTCAATTCCATTTCTAACCGTAACAAAATTATTAAAGAGTGAATTTGAGTTCAACCGAGCATAGTATACAAAGTCGATTATTACCGTAAGAAGAGAAAGTAAGGAAACAGTTAATTTTTGAAAGTGAAATTTCGTCTGTAGAATATATCCACAACCGTTATTGGCATAGCTGCAGCCATAGTCAACATCGAGATGTTTATAACTTTCACTAGTTCTTCGTTATTTTATACTTCCTCGTGTTCTTTGTTTCGATTTTAACAACTTATACATATATACAGGGTGGATTTATTACTTGAAAACTTCATTCGTTTCCAAGCGCCATCTAAAAGTAGTATGTGGAAGTTAAAATGCGCTTATAGCCTTCTATAGACTTTTTTTTTGCTATAACAGTGTAAATAAATCTAATAAAAATCTCCATCATGTATATTTTATATCTCTAACCTTGCTTCTAACAAACCAATGTCGCAACAGACCTAACCAATTTATATGCTTTTTCAATGTACCACACTACGTCATGTTGGGTATAGCATTGACAAAGCATAGGTCAAGTGAGTTTAAACTAGAAAAACATCTAGTAGAAGGTTATACTGAAAATATCTATTAAATGGTATTATTATTAGAAGCGTTATATACATACAAAGTGACATAAATAAATTTTCGGGAATGTAAAAAATTGGTTTTTAAAGTTGATTTATTTTGTTTTGTTGCTGCTAGGTTGGTGATTGATATAGTTTGGGTTGTTTAAAATGGTTTATTGAAGAGATGAGTTAATATGAATAATAGATGGATATGTTTTTTTCAAAACAAACACTTATAGTAGTGCTAAAATTACAGTTTTATTATTTATAAGGAAAAAACTATTTTTTCATTACTTTTTTTTGTTATTTTTTACAAATTTTATATTATAATAAACGCTTAATTTTATTTATTCTTTCAAATAATTTTATTATTATTAATTTTAAAATTATAGTAAATATATATTGGAAATCCCCCCAACAAGTCACATAAGTACATTCTGCTTAACTTTTTTTTATTTTCCAATTTGCCCCCCCCCCCAAAAAAAGGAGATATGTGTACACATTTCAATAATTTGACAAATTATATTTTAGAAACCCTTGCAATAAGCTCTTTCACTTGATATCTCACTTAGCACACCTTTCTAAACTTTCTTTTCATTTTTTGCCCCACAAAAAGACAAATTCCCAAATTTTAATAATTTGGCTGTCACATCTCACAACCAATTAACTTTTGAGAAGCTGTTTAAAGTCAACATCGGATATCATCAACTGATATTAAATTGGTGAAATTCCTAATGGAGAAAGGGAAAGTAGGTACTCTTCAAGGTAATAAAAACACCAAATTTTCTTACTTGAAGTATTTAATTTAATAAGAGTCTGTTCAAAATATATCTTTTTATTTTTATCTTTAATCATGTAGAATGTGAGTAACTTCTTTAAAGCCATTTCACACGATCTATGACTCTTTGTAATTCCCATTAAGACCTTGGTCACTTTACCAATACCTTTACCAAAAGAACCTTCCACATGAACGCCGATGAAATCTTACAGTGTTGTCACATTTTCTCTTCTTCAGTAACCAAGAATAAAATATCTTTATTTATATATAATATATTTCTTTTGATCGTGTATTTGTCACTGAGCTCCTCCTAAACGGCTGAGCCGATTTTAAAGAAATTTTAGGTGTATTCAAGTGGGTTCGAGAATGGTTTAGATTCACAATTGGTTCCGGTAGGAGGCGCAGCAATCGGGTTCATACTGAACAACTCCTAAACGGGTGAGGCGATTTTGATGAAATTTTTGGTGTATATTTGAGTAAGTAGCTGGATGGTTTATAGTCACAATTGGTCAGTGGAAGAATATTTGGACCCGTACGTATGCGCTACTGGTAGAATGGTACCAACACCAAATTTAGGTGATTTAAGTAGTGGGTAAATTGGTAAGTTTAGAGCCAAAATGTCTTAAGCGTCTCAATAAATGGCAACAACGTGGTATTCGCGTGACACGAGGAAGGCCAAGCAGCAGAGCCAGATCGGTGGATGTTACGCAACCGAAGAGTAGTGACTGTAAAATACTGAGTGAGGTTATTCACCTGAACCAACCAGTACGCCGTATGCGAAAAAAAAACGAATGGCGGTTTCACTTCTACCATTTAAGAGAAAGTTGACCCACATCACGTTGTAACCTGAAGTTACGACGGTAAAATTGTTGTTTTATAATAAATGAATAATGTCGGAATCTATGCGGACGATAAAACGGGAAAATTAATTGTTACTTCTTCGTTTCCTAGTAGGTACCGTGGAATCGATTAAATTTTTTCATAATCTTATCGGGTTTCCTTGTTACGTAAAAAGTTTATCGCAAGAGTCCTTAAATTTCTTTGGAATACAAGTTGAATGGCCAAAAGGATAGTTTTTCTTAATAGTTTTCAAAAATTTGGTGTAAAATCTTGCATTTTCCTGTCCAAATAACATTATTGGTAGAGAGGGAATCATTAAAAAAACCACCTTCTCACTCCTTAGAAATCAGACAACCTGGGACATGCCACAAGACGGTATGATGAAAAGATACAAGAAGGAATGGGATCCAAACACCATTACCAGACTTGGAGAGAATGCCATTCAATGGTACACAGACGGCTTGAAAGCAATAGAAGGAACTGGGATAGGAGTGTTCGGACCAGGAACCAAACACTTTTAAGGCTTGGGAAAAACCCTAAGTATCCTTCAAGCGGAAATCCACGCCATAGGAAAGTGCGCCCAGTTCAATATTGATAAAGGATACAGAAGACAAAGGATTATCATAATGTCAGATAGTCAAGCAGCCATTAAAGCACTGAGCTCTTGTGTAATCAGTTCCAAAATGGTGTGGAAATGACTAGACAAACTCAATGAACTAAGTTTAATCGCTTAAAAAGACATAAAAAATGTATTGTGGGTGAAATGGAAATTCAAACGAAGCAATTAATCCACCATACAGCACCGATTTAGCACTAAATGAATTATTTTTGTATAAATTATTTGCAATAACCTGCGTGAATGCAAAGAAAGTTAGGTAGACAGTCTGGTTGATAAGAAAACTGATAAAGTTTAGTTCAAGTTTTTATAACTACATTTTTTTTGTATTCATCGAACATACATGCACATTATATTTACATATCTTTATCGAATTTAGGTTAAAAACTGTTTTAATCATTTTGTTTACATTTATATTATGTATTCTCGTGATTTTTATATACCGGGTGGCTAAATTTTATCTATTTAGTTCAAATTTTTTGATTAAGGTATCACAAAAACATGAATTCTTAATGTTTTATGCAACAAAAAGTCGTTCAGGTTTAAGTCAGGAATGTAAAGTGGATGGAATTCAAATTTTTCTAACCTGAAATGCTCAAATATTTTTTATTGCGTACGCTACTGTTTTCAAAGTATTTTCTTTATACTGCAAGAGTAAATATAGCTAGTTATGACGTAACAATTAGGTATTTGAAAATGTTAGATAATCGGATTTATTGATTACTTTTTTGCGGTAAATATGGTAATAAATAACAAGAAAATATACAAGAATTTTAGTCTCTATTTTTCAAAAATTTACTTCGTTCGTGTACGTTGAGATTAGTTGATGGTAAAAAGGCGTTTGACACAGTTAACTAAGAGACATTGGAAAATATATTTTTAAGATTTAATTATGAACATTTGAAAAAGAAGGTCCAAGAATTTTCTTGTGTTCTTCTCCACCTTCCTCCCAGCGTGAAAAATTTCGAAAAAAAAAGGTTTTTTGATTCTTTTTCTGATTTGGTAAACTTTTTTTTATATTAATCTGCATACTTCAAGGTACTTATGAAACAAAATCAGCCATATTGCTAATTACTTGTACTTTTGGTCTAAAATGACCCATTCCGACTGGCCTAACAATAAAACCTTTCAAGTCTAAGGTTCTATAGATATAAAGTAAATAATCAGTAGGATAATTAGAAGAAGATCGTCGATATGGACCCCACCACCCTCTCGTTTCCTACTCCCATGTCTCCACTAGGCAGATCAGTTGAACTCGCATAGTTCGCGGCCTACTTTTTACCTGCACTAATGCCGTAGCCTAGCGAAACTCAACTGTTTCTGTAGTACAACTCTTACCGTTAAGGCGCTCGGTTGGTACAGAGTAGTTAGTCTACAACTACTGCGATCTACCTTTTACCTGTCGTCAATAATACACCCGCCTACTCTGTACTTTCTAACACTTGTACTCACGTGTTACCGACTGTGTGCATAGGGAATTTTGTGTACGTTAAGTTGGCGACGCGCATTTATAGTAATAATAGTAATATGTTTATTAGGATAGTTTTCCGCGATGTTACTCGTTCATTTTGTGAATGGATTTAAATTGTGATCAATGGAAAATGTATTCTTTAGGTAATATTTTTCTTTTCGTTTGGTGGCTGATTTTTTTTTTAAATTTTTTTCTTAAATAAATGTATGGAATGAGATCCGTTTACAGGAAACGCAGTTCTTTATTTACGCATTCAGTTTTATCAATGAAAACATCCGCATGGGAAGAAAAAAATTAAATTACGTTATAAATAAATGTTTTTTTTTTAATTTAGAAAAAATACCCTACATTTGTAGGTAATTTAATTTTTCATATTTAATTTATTTTACAATTTATATTCTTCTGTTTTAAATTTGAGGTTAGATCTCCTTATTCAACACTAAAATATCTGTTGTTTCTAAATTGTTATTAAAAAAATAATTAAAATCAACATTTTGCAAGGCTAAAATTAATATTATTACCTAAGCAATTATACAGGATGCGTCTAAAAAGGATTTTTTGAAACTATAAAAACTCTTACTTTTCTCAGAAAAAAATGATGCTTATTAAACTTCAGTTTTTTCCTTGGAATAAAAAAAATCTTCTTGTTCTTGTTCCTGGTTAAAATTCATCTTGAACAGTCATCGCATGACTCATAAACACTATTGCAACTGGATAAATTTCTAGAACGTAATTTGTAAACAACTCCAGAGACGGATTTGGGAAGGTTTGTAAATTTAGAAAAAAAAAAACAGTCTTTTAAAGATTTTATCCTGTTGAATCCTGCAAAATCTAGCAACTAGACAGTCCTGATGGATAAAAGTATGAATATTTATGCTTAAATATTGCAATAAAAGTGAAAAAGAATCAAACACCCGGTGTAAATACGACTCATATTCGATGAGACCTTCCAACAGTAACAACCACTGAACAAATATCCTGCTGTATTATTATTATCATCTCAAGTTAACACCTTCTGCACTTATCCGACACGATGTATGGATCTCTTATGACAAATTTTTAGAATCCTTCTGTCTCTAGAAACAATGTCCCATCAAAGAAATACTTATTTCTTGCTTCCTTGTCGATATATGGTTAATAGAGGTCGTAATTATCATTATTATTATTCGCACAAGCTGTCCTCAATGTCTACGCATATATTTCCTTAAAATCAGTGATGCCAACTCTCAGAAATTTATCTCCCTAAAACCCTAATCAAAAACCCCTAAAATCACCACAATTACTAGGGATTCCCCCTAAAAATTTTTAATTTAATTTTTAAAATAAATAATTAAATATTTTTAAATAAATAAAACATTAATAATAATTTTTTTTAGTAAAAATCTGTTGCAGAAAGATCTCGGTCGTTAGATTTTTATCCTTTAATTTAGGGGGAAAACCCCCAAGCTGGCATCACTGCTTAAAATCAAACTCTATTCCTGACCTTTCATGAATATCCTTCCCGTTAACTTCCCAATTCAAAATATTATCCTTAAATTTTCCTGTCCAAAACTATTTTATGATATTTCCCAGATATTTAAAACGAGAAATCATTTCCTTATATCTATGAAATTATGTAGATAATTACTTTCAACCCTCGTATCTATTAAAGTATATTTTTTGAAATTGTCCTCTTCAAAAATAAAAACGTCACGTATAGTGATTAATGTTATTTGAAAAGGATTATTGAATGCGTTAGTTGGACGGAACAGCATAATGTAGTAAAAAAGAGGAGTGAATGTACTTCTAGCGGGTCGGGCGAATAACTGGGGCTTTAAAATGACCTCAACCGAACTTTGACACAAATGTTTTTCCCCCAGATCAATACCCCGGAAGAGTTCGTGCTCGATTACATATATAATTATTTCACTTGCGTACATTAAATTGACATTTCTAAATGCCATCCCGCAACAATTGTTATTATTTTTAAATATTATGTAACTTTGGATATAAATAAATAGATGGCGTCCAGGCTGAACTAAGTTAGGTGAACATCCTTCTTTTTTTTCATTAAAAAGAAACCCTCCTTAACCGTTCATTGTCTTTTCACATCAGTATATTTTCCATGGGTACTACATTATCATTTACGATACATATTAACATTCGAAAAATTTCTATAAACAAAAAGCTGCTTTCACTTTTGCTCGATGTTGTAACAATGAAGTCACTTTTGGCAATATCAAGGTTATTTCTGAACATTGACTTTGCTCGTTTCCAAATCGAAATTGTTGAGCAACAAAATATAGTAGGGATAATTACAATATTTGACAACTTCGCAATAAGTCCCTTTATGTTTTTTATTATTTTTTCATTGGTCCCCATATTCATGAATTCCATGTTTTTTTTAAACCTGTGTAATATTTTGTTTTTTTAAATCCTTTCCTAATAATCCTTTTAACTAGAAAGCAACATGAGATGGTAAAGTAATTTTTTTCAAAAAATATGTAAATGAAAGTGTTTTAAATTTTGATAAGTGCTACAATTAATTTTATTCCTTTCACCAATGAAGATTCGTATTTTAGTGTCCGTAATTTACTTTCATTTTCTCTTTTTTCGCCCACACAACCATCTCACAACTTTTAAATAAAATAAATGCTCTATTAGTTAGAAATTTTTAACTAGCAAAACTCCAAAATATCGAAAATGTATTCAAACAAAAGTTGATTGAACTTTATACTCTCAAATATTCAAAAAACACTAATTTTGAATATATTTTTCAAACTTCCATACATAAAATTGATCCATAATCCGAGAAAATAGTATTAAATTGACAGGACGTGTTTTATTTTTCTAATTTTTGGTGAATTCACCCACCGGCTCCTTCGCCATAATTTGAAATTTGTCTATTCTTATTTTAAACTGAAAATTATAAATCCTACGCTCTCATAGAGGTTGTATGGTTTGCGGTTAACACAACATTCATATCCTGTGAATATTTTTTTGATAAGAACATGGCGAGGAAATGTTATTTCATGATTTATTAGTTTGTCTTTACAGAAAACCAAGTATTTAGCGATACAGAGTGATAATAAGTAGTAAAAAATGTATTTATTGTTAATAAAAATACACATACATTAACCCAAATACAATCATATAAAAAAAAAACGTAATGAGACAAAAACTTTCACTATTCATTTCAATTTATAATACTAGGAAATAACATTTTGCTCTGCGGTATTATGCAATGACTCCGTAATAGAAAACCATTATCGCAGGTCGCGTTATAGAGTAACTGGTAAACTTTCTTTTCTCACTTTTCTACGCTCATTTCCGGTACGAAACAAATTATTAGATACATTAGATAATTTTTTACGAGGGGAAACGTAATGAAATTCACTTTCTGCTAAATTGGAATGGATATATGGTGGTCTTAAAATAAATGAGGATAAAACAAAGCTATTGAGAATCAAACAGAAGTGTGAATATAGGAATATTAAGATTGGAAATTATAATTTTCAAGAGGTAGATAAAATGAAATACTTGGGTATACCAATATCTAATGACGGAGACAAAGGAACCGAAATAAAAGAAAGAATAGCTGCCACAAATAGAGCATTCCATACCAATAAAAAGCTGTTAAGAAGCAAACTAATAAATAAGAAGACGAAAATGAGGGTATATAAAACAATTATAAGACCTGTATTGATGTATGGATCAGAAACATTAACAATGAGGAAAAAACATCAGGAAGATTTGAGAATACAAGAGCGTAAGATATTGAGAATGATATTAGGAATGAAAAAAGTTGGAGATGAATATAAAAAACGAACAAACGTAGAATTGGCACATGAAATAGGAAAAGATATAGTGCAAAAAGAGGATAAAATGGTTGGGACACATATAGGGCATTTACGAAGTCAACAATATTTGCAATGATGGAATGGAAACCTTGTGATAAGCGGAAGAGAGGAAGACCTAAAGCTACGTGGTTACAGGAAGTTATAAGTGATCTCAATAGCATAGGAATAAGGCAGTGGAAGGAAAAAACAAAAGATAGGAAGAAATGGCGTCAGATTGCCGAAAAAATATAAGGAAATGAAGGAAGAAAAGGGGATTGATCCACCCCAAAAAAACCATTTTTAAAGCGGCGCTACCCCCTCGGGGGTGTTAAGCCAATATGTATGTATATGGTGGTTCTTTGAAAAAAATTAAAAGTCACTTTGTGTTAAATCGGGGCAAATAAACGGTTGTTTTGATGATAATTTTAACGTTTATTTTTTATTATTTCAGGAATTATGACCCTAACGCGCACTCCGTGTGAGCTCGACAAGATGAGCCTTTTTCAAGATTTAAAATTGAAGAGGAGAAAAGTGGATTCTCGCTGTAGTAGCGACGGTAAGTCCAGATTGCACAGCTGTCGGTTTTGGTATCATATTTCTATATAATTAATAGTATTTTAGGCCCATTTTACTCAAAATTTTTACCCACCTCAAAATTTCTTTCTATACGAAATTAATCTTTATAAAAATATTTTCAAGTCTCTCGAATCTTATCTAATACATTTCTAGGTTATTCGTATACAGGGTGTGTATAATAAGCTCGATTGTTCGAAAAACATTTTAATCCAAGGACTTTTTTTCCTATAATATGATGACCTTACACAAAAATAAAACGTCAACAAGTTTTATAAATATTTTTCGTCTTATCTATTGAATTACCTTCACGTATAGATAAACGTTTAATATTAATTGATGTGTAGAAATGTTTTTGGTTATATTTTTATGTATTTTTACAAGGTGATCATGAAAAATCGGTCAAAGTTCAGACAGACGCAACTTCACTCGTCTCAATTCACCTCAGTACAAAAAATTCTATTATTTTTCGGACCATCATTTACTATATAACAATTTGCATCATTTATAGCAAAAATTTCTTTTTTTCAACGACATATATCTATACTAAACAAGCCAAAACAAAGCCCTTGAGGATGCTCTAACAATATCAAAAGCTTCTCAATATCATCTTCCTCCAGATACAATCCCACGCATATTTACTATCATTTTCCATTCACTAAAAACACTTTCATCATTCTCTCTTAACCTAATCATTCATTTCATCATCACTGTCATCCACTGCTTATTTACAACCACCTAGAGTAGGCAGCCATCAGCAAACTTTGCTTCTAGGCAATGTCTCTGTCCGCTTCTAGGCGAATCTGTCGCCGATACCAGTACCTCGTCCCCAGATCTTCTGAGTCCATCGTCCCCGAAGATGACCGACGCCGTTCTCAATCCACCGAGTCCGGATTCCACCCCGATTCAACTACACCACCCAGAACCGACGCAGGAGAAGGTCCCCAACCGACTGCAAGAATCCGGAGTCTTCGATGGAGGCGGAACTGCGAGTGTCATCAAGTAAGTAAACATTATACACGATTTATTTTTGAGTTTTAATATTTTTTTTCATCTAGATCACTTCCAGTTATAAGATCCCACAGCCCTCCGATTCGACCGCAACCGCCGTTCAGCCCTTCGCAACCTCCTCGACCGCACAGTTCACCAGGTCGACCAGCTAATATCAGTCCTCGCACCAGTCCCGTTATCAGACACACGCCACTATTTCAACCATCGATCAGTCCAAATCTCATCGCCGTATCCACTCAAGAGCCCACGTCGTCGGTACCTTCAATCGTACCAACTTCATCACCTCTACATAGTCGAGGGGTAATCATTAGTCAACAACCTACAGGTTTACCACAAAACCCGCAATTATGGTTGAAACATTCTAGAATAAACGGAGTAAAGCCTGAACTAATTGGAGGGACGTTTGGAGTTAAATCGGAGTTAATTGGGGGAAATTTCGGTGTTAAACCGGAACTTATTGGAGGAAATTTCACTGGAGTACCTGTAGATATAAAATCTCCTGGAAGTCCGATGAGTAGAAGCAGCAGTAGTGTACCTATAAGACAAACCCCAACGGTTATCATGGGAGAAGCTGGTGGTGTACGAACGATGATCTGGTCCCAGCCTTCTCTATCTTCTTCGCCAGTAGGTGATCCCCAATTGCATCCCACAACGTCCAACTGGCCTCAAATTAGCAACACCGACGAAAGCGCAGCTCAATTACTCCTTAATCTAGGACAAGATCGTCTAAGACCTCCGACACCCAGTAGAAATCTAATACCACCACCGTCGCCAACATCTCAATTCACCGGGTCACCATTGAACATGGAACGATTATGGGCCGGTGATATACGACAGTTGCCCATCGGTCAACAGACCCAAGCACTTAATCTCACTTCACCCACGCCGGGTATGCCCGTCGTCTACACCGACGTTAAGCCAGGAGTCATGGAAACCTCTTCGGGAGAACACATGGAGCAGCAAGAAGAAGAAGAACAACCAATGATTTGTATGATATGCGAAGATAAAGCGACCGGGCTGCATTATGGGATCATTACCTGCGAAGGGTGCAAAGGGTTTTTCAAGAGAACTGTACAGAATCGTAGGGTGTATACTTGTGTGGCAGATGGAAATTGTGAAATCACTAAAGCGCAGAGGAATCGGTGTCAGTATTGTAGATTCAAAAAGTGTATAGAACAAGGGATGGTTTTGCAAGGTGAGTGGAAATTCTTTTTGGAATTTTAGTTCTTTACGTCAGGTTATGTTTGAGCGACCGGGGGTCGCGACGCAAAAGATCTGACCGCTACGTTACGTTATGTTACGTTGCTTCGTTATGTGCCTTGCTTGCGTGCGAGTGCTCTCTCCTGAGTCTCTCTCTCGTTTACGAAGCAGCGATTGATATGCTCCGGCCGGGATTCGAACCCGGGCCGCCCGCGTGGAATGCGAGCATTATTTAAAAATAAAATGAACAATTAAAAAAAAACTTCTTCACGGGGAATCGAACCCAGGTCTACCGCGTCAGAGTCTAGTTTGCTTACTACTCGACCACCGAGGAATATGCAAATTGTTTATCTATAACGTCAGATGTATTACATAATTTTTGCTTAAAAGGAACTAAAGTTCCTACCGTGTGTCCCGCGACACGTTCTACCATTTTTTTCACCCTCGTATCAAAAGATTTGGAAAAAAATGAACTTATCTTGATAAATTTCTTTTTTTTTTCATAGGCGTACCCAAAAAAATTTTGAAAGGGGTCGATATATTAGTAATTTTCTTCCATAGGCATCGGGGGTCTGTTTTTACATATTTCTTTTTTCTGTTTAAATGTATACCTAGTTATATTTTTTGTTTGTAGCGGTGCGAGAAGACCGAATGCCCGGCGGACGCAACAGCGGCGCCGTTTACAATTTGTACAAAGTAAAATATAAGAAGCACAAGAAACCATCGGCGAAGCAGCAATCGAAGACGATCGATAAGAACCTTCTCGGTCATCAGTTCAAATCGGAACCGCCGCCCGGCATCGCCTCGAATCTAGTGAACGGTACCATTTT
The DNA here is from genome assembly GCA_910591685.1 of Galerucella tenella. Classification (NCBI taxonomy): domain Eukaryota; kingdom Metazoa; phylum Arthropoda; class Insecta; order Coleoptera; family Chrysomelidae; genus Galerucella; species Galerucella tenella. The sequence continues at coordinate 29,002 of CAJUYH010006963.1, forward strand.
GAAAACCGCCCTAACGAATCCCAGCGAAGTGATCCGTTTGAGGCAGCGACTCGATAGCGCGGTATCGTCGTCGCGCGACCGTAACTTTTCCGTCGAATACTCCTTGTCAATGATAAAAACACTAATAGACTGTGATGAATTCCAAGATATAGCGACATTGCAAAATCTCGATGAACTCTTGGACCACAATACGGATTTAAGTGAAAAATTGTGTAATATCGGCGATTCCATCGTTTATAAATTGGTGCAATGGACGAAACGATTACCGTTCTATTTGGAATTGCCGGTGGAAGTGCATACAAGACTGTTGACGCACAAGTGGCACGAGTTGTTGGTCTTGACCACGTCGGCGTATCAAGCGATACATAAAGTGGCCAGCGAACAAACGACTACCACCTTTATTGAGGCCGATTTTCCGCAAGAGGTAAGGTATTCTTCCCCTTCCCCTTCCTACTCACAACCTTCAAATTTTCCAATTTCCCGCTTCAATTGTATCTAGAAACGTCGCAATGTCAAATACAGAATGTAAAGTTAGGTTGTGTTTGTTTAGTGACGCGGAACATGAAAATTCATAATGAGTTTCTACCATAAATCTAAAGGCAAGTCCTTAGTTCTATGGTTCTCTATTCTCTGATATTTGCAGGTTTAAAAATGCTTCTGACCTGGTAACATTGAGAATTCTACGCTTTTATTTCAGGCAATTTAAAATTCTCGCCTTAATTGTATCTATTAACGTCGAAATGTCAAACACAGTACAAAAAGCTAGGCTGCATTTGTTTCGTGAACGAAATTGACATAGCATAGAACTAAAGGCAAATTATTAGTTCTATGATTTTTTATTCTGTGCTTTTTCTTCTCATTCTTGGCCTCTTGCTTTGCAGCATCCGGCCAGGTACTTTCTAAAATGCAGTTTCGCAAGGAGTGCACTGTTACATGTGTCTAGGATTGTCCCATGCTTCTCGGGAACACATTAAAAATGCTTCTGATCTGGAAATATAGCGAGTTCTACATTCTCATTGCAGTTACTTTTAAATTTCCCGCTTAAATTGTACTATAAATGTCAAATTTAACGTTAAAATGCCAAATACAGAACACAAAATTAGATTTCTTGGTTGTTTTATGAACGTGGTTGACACGAAACAATAAATTTTACCCATAGAACTAAAGAGAGGTCGTTACATTTATGTTTTATGATTCTTTGATGTTTGCAAGATTAAAAACGGTTCTTAAGTCATTGAATGTTCCCCCCAAATTGTCTCCAGGGACTGTATTCTTGACTGAGGGAGTAGAGCTCTCCGAGAGAACACATATTTTGTCTTTATTCTGCTTGGCTACTCTGTCACTGCATTGACAAAGTCAAAATATCTGTTCTCTTGGGAATCTTCACTCCCTCAGTCAAGAATACAGCCTCAGGTAGTGTTAAAAACAAAAAATGGTTAAAATATCAATTCCTTTCAATAAAATTCAAACATTTTTCGACATTTACTCAAGTTGGATGGTGTTTACATAAAAAGAATCTCGTAATTACTTTCCGCAAAACACCATCCCTTTAAAAATATTTTTTGGTATTAATTTAACTTTTATTTTTCTCATTTAGGTTGAATCGAATTTGTGTACTCTTCAAAACTGTCTAATTTCAATGATGGGTAGGGAGATAACGATAGAACAACTTCGCCAAGATGTCGGAATGATGATCGAAAGGATCACGCACGTTACGTTGATGTTCAGGCAAATCAAGTTAACTATGGAAGAATATGTGTGCCTTAAAGTTATCACTATGTTGAATCAGGGTAAGAGCAACATTAATTTATAAAACAAAATTACTTTATTGAGGTTTTAAAAAGAGTATATAGCCCGAGAAGTAGTTGTGAACGTTTTCTGTTCTTTACTTCGTTACTGAGATACTGTTGTTCAAAGTTAAAGATGTGGAATTATAATTTTTTTTAATCTTTAGCGAAACCTGCCAGTAGTTCCGGACCTAGTGAATTGGAAACGATCCACGAGAGATACATGACTTGCCTACGCGTTTACACGCAACACATGTACCCTCAACAATCCACAAGATTCCAAGATCTACTAGTTAGGCTACCAGAAGTGAGTTGATGGATTTTTTTTTTCAAATTTTTTATTATCTACAATTTTTTTTACGTTCCAGATTCAGTCGGCGGCCTCACTTCTCCTAGAAAGCAAAATGTTTTACGTTCCTTTTCTCTTGAATTCGGCGATTCAGAGGTAGTACCAAAAAGACGTTGGCCCTTATAAAGGCCCGCAGCCCATCGCCTCCTCTTAGCTGAATTCCCGAGAATCGAGATTATTTATATGAATTAGAAGAAAAATGAAAAAAACTGTGTGTATATAATCGTGTATGAATTGTAGAAAAAACATAAGAAAGATTCTTGTTATCAGTTTTAAATCGTGACCTATGGATAAATTTTTATCTACAAATGGAAAAAAAAGCGTCGAAACGTTTTTTATTAAAAAGACTAATTAAGGTTTACGCTCAGAGAATAAGAGACTGACGGGGGGTTTTTTAAAAAAAAAATCCATTTTGCGTTAGGATGGAACAAAATTTTTTTAGCTACGGTCCGTTTCGCTGAGCCTAAATCGATCTTGAGTACAGACCACTTCGTTAAAGTATCTAATTATTCGATCAAATTGACAATTTTGAAGAAAACTGTTTTTTTAATTACATTTTGGACACCCTGTACAACTATTTTATTAAAAATCATGGTGATTTTCGTAATATACGGTATCCATTTAATATATGAGGTTTTTTTTTGGAAATTCTAGAACAAAATTTGAAGTTTTCAGATTCTCAGAGACATCCTGTATATTAAAAAACCACAATCCTCCAATTTCCTGCTAGAATTTCGAAAAAAAATCCCTTTTTAATCAAATGGATGGCTGTAGATTATCAAGAAATATTTAAAAAATTCTTTTTTTTTTAATTTTTGTTCGAATAAATAACTTGTTGACGTTTGGCCTATATTCAAGTGATAGAAGAAGAAAAAACCGAGAATATGTTTAAAAGTAAAAAAACACGAAAAATTGTGTACGGAAATACCGCTACATAAGTCTGAGTAAGTTGCCTTCTGATTGTGGTAAGAAAGTTGAATTGTATTTTCAATCTACTACGGTTATAGATGCAAACATTTCTTTACTTTTAAGAACAAATACATCACGAATTGTAGTTTGTAGATCGATTTAAAAAAAAGGGTTTTTAAAAAATTCGTTTAGATCTTGACACGTTCTCCCATTTCTTATTCACTTCATACTTCCTCTTTTCAATCCTCATTTCTACCATTTATCTCAATCTTGTACCTTTCCCTTCTATTTCTCATTTTTTAAACTTCTCAATTCCCCATCCTGTACTTTATCCATATTTCTTTCATTTCATCTCTTTTCCAGTTCATTATTTCCCTACTCTATACTCCTTTCAACCCTTTATTATTTATAATTTTCTTTACAATCTCAAGTTGCCATCTTATTACTTCTCCATTTGTCTTCACTTTATCATTTCCTTTCATTTTATCATCTCTCT